>JACMIF010001766.1:0-21561 GCA_014805445.1 Diplogasteroides magnus | reverse complement strand
GCCCCTCAAAAAATTACTGTAGGTGCTTCTTGATGTGGAGATTCCAAAAAGCTTTAAAAATTTTGGATAGAAGGAGAATAATTTTACAGGAAAGTCATTTCTAACTTTCAAACTCTGATTTACCTGAAATTTGCATACAGGACAATACCTTAAAATCATTTTTTTTGGTTCATTCATCACTATCTGCAGCATCTCAGAACATGTTATCACGGCGAAAATCGCTCAAAAATGAGAAAAAAGTAAAAGTGCCCTGAGGGCATTTAAAATGAACGGCCGATTTTCATGCCAAACGAAGGTCTCCATCGTAATCAGCGGGGTCGATTTAGTCAGGAAATACATTTTCATCTCGGATTCTGAAAAATGCTGTCGGGACCTGTGTTCATTCTGCTCCACTCTCTGAGAAGATCTGTGTTAAGAAAGCGAAAATGCTTCCTTTGTCCACCCTACTCTTTTACCTTTACAATCAACACTGCTGTTACGAAACAGAATGGAAAAGAATGAACAGGCCGGCGCGCTCATAGTTTAGTTTCGGAATTCCGAAACCTGTTCCGATGTGCGATCCCTAGTATTGGAAGAAGACGCGCATTTCTCATTCTTCTATTTTGGATACATATGTCGGAATAAGGATACTGAGAACGGTTAATTTTTTAATGTGTAAAGAGACTCACCGCAACGAAGAGGACGAGTTGAACGGACACTATTAAGAATGTCGCCATCAGTGAGATTAGTCCTCAAATGAGTTTCCGCATTGCACCAAGTTTATTGTACTAGGGTTTCTGAAACCGTAGTAAAGTGCATTTCTCATTGTCAGTCATCTAATCCACTCGTAGCAGTTCTGTATCGAACGTAGAAACAACCGCTCCGAGGGCATCAGGCGAATGAGTGAAGCACTTTACTATCGTTTTAGAAACGCTGTAAGTTACCTGTGACCAGCAATAATGTGCCCAGTACACATTCGGACATTCCCAAGATAATAATCAAAGCTGTGGTCAGCGACCACTTCTCTTTCTCATATGTTCGGACGTAAAGAGTGGCCACGGCTCTGCAAGAAGGCATATGTTTTAATGGCACAGGGAGACAGGACGAACCGTTCACTGACCAGCATCATCACCAATTCCCCATCGGTCCACACACAGAATATTCGCAGAACGAGAAATATTGAGTTGACTTGCTTTTGCATTTCTTGGACCGAATATTGAAGGTTTATTGTTTTTGTCATATAAGGTTACCGCTTTCCTGCATGACGCATGGTGAGGAGATGAGATGGCCGATTGTTATTATACAGTAAAAGATGGAAATGAAAAGGGAGAGAACGAGGATCTTCCAGAGATTTGCGTGCACTGAGGACACCTCAATTCAATACTAATAACAGGCTGTTTCGATGGAATGCGGGTGGGCAAAATACAAGAACTCCATGGACATCGTGCAGCAATGGTGAAAAGTTGCACAATTGTGCCATGAGAATCACGAGAATGATGGCGCATATGTCCATTTCACCATTGCGGCGCAAATCACAATGACACTTATCTTTCGCAATTACCTTGACCAGCGACCTCGCGAGAAAGAGGGATAGGATCAGAAAGACGATCATCAAGCCCATTTGGACGAAAAATAGCGTCCATCTCAGAATCCAATAGTCCTTGACATCGGAATAATAGTCGTGGAATTCCCTCATAGTGGCATGGTCTATATTCATGGGAACCGGACAGGAGACTACAGTCAATAACCACTCCCCACAACGTTAGAGGCGTTTCATTCAGCCATTCGTTGATTAACATTTCCGAGCACAAAGAATGTTTGCCACGTGTCTAATATATCAATCTAGTAATGCAGTTCTTGTGTGACCGGCAATGTCTCACCTGTAAACAAGGGCCTTTGTCCAGTCAGCATTCCTGAAAGAATATTGGCTTAATTTGCCATAAAGCCTGGACAAGGAGAAAACTCCTCACGGAACGATTACAATATGCATGGGGATCGTGGTCGACCAAATGCAGAGCAATTTCGTCATGATTGCATATTCATGACAAACATTTCGTGAAGAGCACTCAAATGGTGAAGTTCCTAAGAGGAGGAACTGAGAGAAGATCAAGAATTTTTTAATGCATTTGACTGCTTAAGAGTTGACCTTTATTCATCATCATTAAACCTTGAGAAGGTATGAGAAAGACAATGCCGCTATGGATAGATGCGCCTTGAGAATGCTGAAAATGATTCTGTCCATTTCTCCATTGTGCGCAAATGTCCATGGCGCTTTTATCTTTCAACAGTTTTTCTGAGTCAATCAACAGATAGAACGTGGGTGTAACGGTCTGGCTGCAAACTTCTGACACGTCAAAGTCACATCATTCCGCGTGGGTTTGCTCTCGTTTTGTGCTCTTTTGTCCGAGGTGTCTCAATTTTGTGCGGGCATCCACAACCCTTATCAGGACACTAAAAGGAACTGTTAAAAAGACGAGTGCAATGGAGACATTGATCTCACGGTCTGCTTTCCTTTGTCGACGGCCTCAATCATAACATATTGTCATTCTCTCCATTTTTTTCCTTTATTTTCCGAGATTGCGCTTTTATGGTAGATAACATTAGATCGTATCGCCCCGGAATAGTCATTTGGTGGACAGAGGAATGATACCTAACATGTTTCAGCTATGTTTCACACGGGCTTTCATTCACTACGGGTTCTCCTTCTCTTCGCATTATGCACATTAGTCAATTCTGCATTCATTGCCGATAGAAATGTCAAATTGCCGACAATGTTCATCGGAAGGCCTCCAGGTATTTCAATCCGTTTTCATTCACATCGTCAATTGCAGGAGGTTTCAAACAGAGCGCGTACTCCCAATACATTGTCAATCCCGCCGATCCCTCGACTTTTCCAGTTGCATTAACCATGTCACAAATCCTCAACCACAAGGACCCGTTATCAACAACGTTCTATCAGGCAATTTCTTTGCTTATTTCTAATGCGAGAAGCTTCGGTTCAGCGTTACTGGTACAACCCGCAGTATGCCTACGACAGCGGGATCGGTCCCGTGGCGTTTCTTGTCCTGGGTGGAGAGGCACCCGAAAACGGGGGATGCATCACGGATATGAATTGGCACCACGTCCAGGTATATTTGCACAATTTGGGGCATTCCGACACAGCGTCCAGACTTTCTACCTTAAAATTGTCATGAACAAGAGTATCTGAAAGTGTGATTGACGAGATCTTTGCCCTAACATGATTGAGTGTCCATTAGGTCACTTGCTGTGGCGTATGCACAGTTGGGTATTTCTAAAGCCAATTAATAATTCTAATCTATAGATATGTAAAAGTAAAGTTATTAGGCATTCGAGGTGTTCACCTGTAATGTCATAATTGTCGCCAGAATTTCCTTACCTACGGTTGGATCTGACACCGGCGGTGTTACAAACACTCGCGAAAGAGCAGATTACACAACCACAGCGCTACCACACCTTTGGACATGACTGATAAGTGATAACTGTGAATCACTCTTAATTGCAGTGTGAAAGCACTCTCTGAGTCAGATCAAGTGGGTGAAAGTTAGGTGAAAGTTGTACCCCATTCAGCTGGCTCAAATGTTCGGCGCTCACCTTTTCTGCTTGGAACACAGATTTTTCGGAGAGAGTATTCCCAATACGTGAGTACGCAGTACACATCAAACAATCGGAAAAAGGAACAGATTCGGTGACAAATTCAACATGTCTATGCTCTCACTGCTCACTACTGAGCAGGCAGTGCAGGACGTCATTGGATTCAAGTTAAAAGTTGAAGACAAATTCAAGCTGAAAGCTCCGAAATGGGTGCTATTCGGAGAGACGTATTCAGGTATTTATCTTTGAGTTGCTCTGAGAAAATGAGAATTAAAGGAGTTCTGGCGGCGAAAATTCGTGCCAGATACCCGTTGGTCACCGTTGCAGCACTGGCTTCATCGGCTGCGATCCTTGAACGACCAGATAATCCCGGTATGTGAAGATTAAATGTCCAAAAAACCTCTCTTTCAGGATACTCAAACAAACTCGAATCCAACTTGGGGAGCATCTATCCGAACGTTTGAATAAACTAGTCATATTGCAATGTCCGGTACATGTTTCAGGACAAACAATGCAATGCCATGGCGGCTAGTCTCTTCAAGACGCTAAATGACATGCTGGCCACAGCTGAGGGCCGCAATCAGCTCAATCAATATCTCCAGTAATAAGCGCAACACATCTAGAAAAATTCCGAGTTTTTCAGCCTCGATCCGCCCTTGAATGGACGGCCGGACAACTTATCCACAAGCTACTTCTTCAGCAATATACACGGAATGTTTGCGGCCATGCAGCAATATTGGATGCTCGCCGTAAGGGAGAACACACACAGGATCACCCTCACGTCCTTGCAGAGTTTTAAAGAGGACCAAAAACTGAATCCCATACTGCTCTGTAACACACTCTTCCTATCGGGAGATCCAGTGCGAAACCTTTGGACACTGTACCAAAAGTGACTTCCCCCTTCTTACACGGGTGAACGAGCGATGCTTCAGGTACATGACGTTCTTCTCGAGCAAGGTCCCGGACAAATGGAAGAATGCCCATTCATACTCGGATTTCGTCCAAGAACTCAAGTCGCAGTATGACGGAACTGAAATCAAAACGGACACCAGTAAGATGACACCTCCTTAGGCCTATCAGGAAATGACAAATTTCGTTGTTCAGAAACAAGAAATTCGAAGCGTTTGGTTTCATCCATTTTTAATTTAAAAAAGGACAGGCAGCATAATTTACTGTGCAATTAGCAAGTGCAATGAATATGTCAATCTCTTCTTTATGATTTTCCCACCTGAAATTTTTTTGACATGTTTTTACATTGAACTCTATCCCTCAGGAAGCAACGGTAACTGGCTGTGGCTGTCGTGCAACGAGCTCGGCCGCATGCCTACAACTGCATCATCATCCATGTTCGGAGAAATCATTCCCTTGAGGTCAGCCACTGCACGACAGGACGAGGCTACCAGTGCAATGTGACACTGACATCATCCTTCTGTCTAGAACATGCATAAGGAACATCATGCACACTGCCAATAACAGCAATATGAATGCATAGCAATATGCAATATGCCCTCTTTGTCCTTACCTCGAGCATGCAGAGACAGTGACAACCTGACACTTGCAGCTTCTACTCATCTCTCTGCAAGGATGTTTTCAACCTCGACTACCCGGCCACACTCGCGAACATGCCCTCCCTCAACAACGTTAGCACTTTTCCAGCAGACAGACAACACTAAGGACGTATTTGGTAGTGAATGACAACAGCGTCATGGACAATTACGTCATAATCATTTAATAGACAGTTAATTGCCCATTTGTCTAATATTTCGAAAATATTTATGGGTTTCACACACGAAGGACCCCTTTAGTACACTGATGTGTCGTTCGCTTACGGCAAGCAGGACCCATGGACGGAACTCGGCGACTTTAACGTTTCCGACCCTCGAAACCTGCATCCCATCATCATTTCGAGTGAGAATCCAACATTGCCTCCAGAAATATGCTGGAACATCTCAGATGCCGGACAGTTGGCAGACTTTGTGAGCACCGTGGAAGCAGAAACAATTTCCATAGTGACTGCACGTGAAGAAAAGGCAAAGTTCCTGGAGAATGCACTGAGTATGACCCCTTGGTGAAAGACAAGTGCGACTATGACATTTGCAATATAATGGTGAAATGGACAAATGCGCCATCATTGTGATGGTTCTCTCAGCGTATGTCTTCATTTCACCATTATGGATCAAATATACACGACTCTCTTCTCTTTCGTCCACGACCCACAAAACATCCCTGAAATTATTGTGCGTTTCAGAAATGACTCGGGGCTCAACTGCGAGGCCTCCAGTCTACACGACAAGTAAGTGCATCTTTATCGCCGAGAATAGCTACCGACGAAATAACACATTGCCCTTTCGTCTGGGGACTCACAAAGAGTTAATGGAAGTGAGAGGAGAAAGAGATCGGAACCAGATTATCTGCAGAACGTTGGGGGCTAAAATTGCACCAGAGTTGCAATCCTAGAGGGAATGAGAGTATCAGAGCTCGATTCGCCCATAGATAAAATATAATAATTCGAGTGCATGAACCCCCATGGTGGGCAAGAAACCAAAGGTTTACGGTAGATTATCCTTGCAGGACCATTGCCAGTTCAGACAACGACGCATAAGATTGTGACTGTGGCGCCTACTCACGGGGAGACAATTCAAGGCCCTGCATTAGATAATTAGATAACCATCTTTGCAGCAGCGCCTCAAGTTTCTTCGACCAAAGTGACTACCACCAAGAATCCTGTGCAACCACAAACTACTTCAAAGGGTAACACCCAGAAGCCAGTGAATCAGCCCACTACTAACAAGGGTCAGTTGGTGAGAACGCCGTTTATCTCTTATCCTGACTGAATTGACTGTTTACTAGCCTCACTCGTTTTTTCTCGATATTTTGTCATTTCTCTGACTTCTGAATATGATTCAGGATTTGCTTTACCTGTGAGAAATACAGGCAGTAGCAACAATTTGGTTGGGATGTGTAGTTGTTGTCCTTGCCCCTGATCCTATGACATTGCAAGTGGTTTGAATGGTTCAGTCATTTAGTGAATGTTTCGTTTCACCATGAATTCATGAATAATTGATTCATGAATCATTCCCATTCTACAGCGAGAAGGTGAATGAATCATTCTGAGGCCCGTTCATTTGCACAGCACTACGTTCAAATATCCGCTCAGTATGGGTGGAATGCCGGCAGAATGCATAGATAACTAGAGAGACCGAACACCACATTTGCAGGGCCTCCAGTAGTTCCGACCAAAGTGACGTACTGGCCCCCTCAACTCATAAGTAAGTCCCGTTCCCTTCGAACATGCCGCTACATTCCATTTTGCAGCAACTCCTCCACGAACTCCAGTGGAAACTACAAGTGAGAGGAGAATTTTGAGTGAAAAACTGAACATTTTTGCCGTTAGAATGGTGTAACTATCTATTTCAACGCTAACACAGAAATGTCCGTGAAGCTGCTTTCTTTCACCCTGTTTCTCAATCTTCATACCTCTTTCAGCCAAGTCCTCGCGTCTGCAAATGAGCGTCTTCAGCGTCGCATTGCTATTCATAGTCCTTTCATCGTAATACTGGACTCGTTTTCGTCACAGTATAATGAGATACAAGCATTCATTCGCACTTTACATGTATATTTGTGAACACACACTCTTGTTAATGAAGTGATCATTAGACGTCGCATTTATCCCACAAATGCCGAATGCCGACTACACCATAGCATAACGGACAATCGTGGAAAGTGGAACCATTTTTCCATTCAAAATATCCTCTTACCAATGATCATGACGTATATTCACCGTTGTTGTCATTTGCACGGATGACATATGCCGAATTTTGGGTATATTTGGCAATATTTTATTTCGCCCTGGCGTATTTCCATGCCCCTGCATCGGATCTGCGTGTGGTCTTTTGCAAGTGATTCTGTTGTTGAGGGCGAGGGGCGCCCTTCCCGCTTTTCGAGCAAAGTACTTTCTTCCCTGAGGACCAGAAAATGACATCTGAATTTGACAAAAAAAGGCCTGAATAGAACCAGATGAGTGCGGGAAGAAGAAGAAAAGTGTATGTCGAGAGAAGAGACCAGTGAAGAAGAACGCCCTTTTTCACATCAGCCGTCCCTTGTTTCTCCCAAGAGAGAAGATGCACTCTGGACCTCCCATCTGCTCTCCCTATTCACTGTGATCTTTGGGCCCTTCCGTTTCGCTGAGTGTAGTTTAACCAGTAGAGCTACTTTATAATGTAATGACAATATAATGTAATGTAATAATAATGTAATTTTATAATGTAATGTAATGTAAGTAATTATGATTACGCTTCGAGAACCGAATGGAGATAGTAGGAAATGATTTTATGCAATTGTGAGAGGTATATCAGAAGCAATATTCCGTGACGAAAATAGTAACTGCGTAGCCGGCCGCCACTCACGGAGGCCCTTATGCTCGGATGCGGCAGATCTTGACAATTATTGATGGAAGGGGCAATCGGCCTGTAATATCATTTCTTAGTCCGACGACTACACTGATTACACGTAGAAAATATTCTAGATTCGTCTTAGCAGTCAGAGATCATCAACAGTTGTTGATCGATAATCACTTCCAACATGATCTCATAAGACAAGCGAACGCCCCGAATGTCTTAAATAACATTTGTGAATGTCATTGAACATTTGTGAATGTCAATGTTTTCGAATGCCTCTTAGACAACGTCAGTGTCTTAAACCCTACATATTTTTCGTCCCACATGATTCAAATATCAAAGAGATGTACTTTCCTTTAACAGCGCGTTGAATTCTAAGGATATGCTGACTCCCAAAAAATGCGTCGAACTACCCTTGCCGTCGGGCCACCGTATAACAGAGGCTCATCTTTCTTAATATGAATTGGAATGATTAGCTTTATATCGATGCGTCTACCACTCACTCGACGGGACGACAGGACTTGGGTCCCACACACACCTTTGGATCGAATACCCGCGGCGCGATCACCGGGTGGTCAAACCAGATAGAGCTTTTGCTCTGCAAATTCGCCCGGGTGTAAAAGATAATAGCGCTATGGATATTTGCGCGCATAGTGGTGAAATGGACATTTGAGCGGTGGAATGGCGGCGCAAATATCCGGGCGCTCTTGTCTTTCACCCTTTCACACATTAGTCCCTCTATCTGAAATTGCCGTACCTGCGGGTTCGACTCCAGACGGCAGGGCCCATTGTCCGGGCGCTGGAACCGCTCGACGGGCAATCTACAAGCAGTACTTTACCGTGGGGGGGGGGCGGGGGTACGAATTGAGTCGGCTGGGCCCATAGTCGCGGCGGGGGTACCGCCCGATGGGCATACAACAAGCAGTAAATTTCCCTAAACCACCCCCCCCCCCATTTAGCTTACTTTACGAGGGATAAAAAGTGGAAGGGATGATATTATCTGTAGTAGCGTGCATGACAACTTCGCCAAGAATATTTGCGTCAAAATGGGTACTATATTTCGGGTACTATACCTAGGGAACCGATTGAACTATTGTCTCTGAATATTGCCTGTTTATGACTGTAGATTAAAATGGATAAAGAAATGAGAAATTGATGGATTGATGGCGCATATGTACAACGCAGTTGTCTAAAATGTCCTACATTCATGTGGACATGGGGGTGCAGGAGAGGAAGACACCGGTTGGGTGAAGCCTCCGAGTCGAGAGGAGGTCCGTCCCTGTTATCTTCGGAACACTAAGAGTGTGCATTTCATCAGCGTTCGCCAGATCGAATGCGCTTATGTGTCTCAGATCATTGTGCGATCTCTATGGCAAAGTGCTCCAACCCAGTATTCATTCAACCGTAGAATACAGGCACAAGGGCCAATTAATGTTTCCACCGTAGAAAAGATCGCTTACACGGTATGGTAGATTACAACAAATACATTTATTCCGTTGAAGAATAGATGTGGGAATGACACGATGTATAACAATGTAATGCAAAGAGAATATATAGGATTTGACTTGGGGAAAGTGATCGGACTCAGAGTCAGTATTCCATTCCACAGTGAGTTATGATAATGGGCAAATCCTCGCATGGGACCTGAACAAGAGATTGCAAAATAAGAAAGAATACTAAAAGTGATAAGCCCACCAAGTATTCTGCAATGCACACTTGCACCTTGGAGAATCTGAAAAGTGTAAATTCCATCCGATCGTGAAACAGGAGGGATTGTCTCACTTGATGGGCCTGCATCCCACAGGGCCAACACAGCGATGCGGGTCGAACTGTTCAGGTGCAATTATGAGGTCGTTCTCGAACGACTGACGGAGGTCCTGAAGAGATGATACCGTAATCCTATCTCTAAATATCGTATGCACACCTGAGGGTTCTTCTCTAGTCGGCAAGGACCGTCATCCACACGGATAAACTTGGTCATGGCAACCCTGTACAAGTGATACCGTAACCCTCACTATCGATTCAAACCTGTGCCATTCCCTCGGGGATGGTATCATCGCAATTGTTCCCGCTGCAAGGAAGAGAACAGCGACGATGGAATTCATAACTTGTTTATGCAAAAATTAAGGGCTGAAACATTGCCCATGACGGTGAAAATAACGGATGCGTCATAAACATATGGAGCAAGGGCCTATTTTGATGCAACCGCGCGGTATTCAAAACTCCAATTCGCCTGGTATGGTTACGGTGCCGAGAAAAACCCGCACGCATCAAGCGTTGTATAACTGGAACGGGATGTGAAGAAGTGCACGGTCCGTGGAGAAGTAGTAAACATTTTTTTCTCGGGGCGGGGCTTCTAGGACGAAAGTCAAATTCATGTTTTAACAAACACCGTCACAGTACATACGTTACATCAGTCGTGTAATTTGACCCCCTTAATATGCGACACTTTCTCTCACTCTATAGTGTTGCTGTCGTCACAAATATCATACACAAATAGAGCAGTCGGATTATCATTTTCCATGTTGTGTGGCCCTGGTCACGCTCGATTTCCAACAAGGGTTTTACGAACACGGTTGTGATCCTCAGGGAAATTCGACTCGAATCGAGAGTGTACAAAGTGGGCGAAGGGGATAACAAAATGTCGGAATAATTTTATCTTATGAGAGTGAGACCATATTGAGTTCAGGGAAAAGCGATAGGCTAAGCAACGATCAGTGTCTGCAAACATAAAAGCGTCATCGTTCAATCTGCACCTAACGGACAGTGGGAAACAGAAGAGAGCGATGTTCTTAGTTGACCATTCCGCACGTTTTGACAATGGCGCGAGGAAGGGTGGGGCAGTTCGGCTGAAGAATGAGAAGGGGAATGGGAGGAAGAAGGAGGAACTCACCACAGGTGAGGAGAGGCAGACCTGTATGCTCGTCCAACTACAAAAGACACGATGATGAAGCGAACAAAAAATACTCAAACTTCTCCAAAAACTGTCAATGTTGTCAGTTTTTAGATCAGTTTTAGTAAATATTTTTGAGTGCGAGAGGAGTGGAGACGAACCTGGTGGGCTCGCAGCCCTTGGGGCCCACACACTGCCTAGGATCGAAGTGCTGCGGGGCCAGAATGTCTTTATGGGCGTACCAGTTATCAGTGTACTAAACACAATCATCAAAGAGTCGAGGAGGAGAAAAGAACCACATGAGGATTGGGCATCGCTCGGCAATCTCCCTCGTCGATTTTTATGTAACGTTCGATAGGAATTCTGAATGAAGGAGTCTACCGTAATCCTGAGAACTTGGACGACTTACTTCGACCATTGCATGGAAGGGCTGGCCATCGCCGACCCTATGAGGAGAAAGAGCGATAGGACAAAGTGCATCGCCCCTGATTTTCTCCTCAATACGTAGGCAAGATGTAAGTTGGCTGGAAGCAAGGATCGCGAGTAAATGAGATGCAAAGAGAGTGCGGATTGAGGCAACATTTCATTTTGGAAGAGCAATCTCAAACGTTTCATTGCCCGGGGCGGGACTGCCATCGGGAAGAAATAAAGAGTCTGGAGGAACGCCGAGAGAGTGCATCCACTTTGCACAATGACCAGTGTTCACCCAATGACAAACATTTGCAGTCTGCATCTCTCATTTCCCATTATCTCTCAAAGACAAGGAGTCCCTCATTCCTCCGGACGTAGAACCCCATTTGTAACGCCTGATCTGTGTCTTGTGTGTAATCACCTTGATTTTGCCTACTATGGCTTTTTATTGATTTTTTGACATTTTTGACAAGGTGAAAAATTGGGGCGATCTCAAGTTCTGGTTGTCTGGTATAAGAGCGAGTTTCAGATGGTGCTCCAGTTGATGACAGATGGTAAGGATTGGGGATGATACATAGTGGATCATCCGTCGGTGAAGGCACAACTGCGCACGATGGCCTTGTGTGCAATTACCGATTCGGCCTGAATCTGGAGAATGAAGCGGAGGGGATGAAGGAGTACGGTAACTGACCAGTGGTAGAATTAGCATGTCCAGGTGGCCGTAGGAGGCCGGACGACACCCTGCGGGGCCGTGACAACGGCGCGCGTTGAAGTGGTTCGGCGCAATGATGCCCGAGATGTTGAACCACTTGTGGAGGTCCTGAAGCACTCGTTTAAACCCAAGTGACTACGGTAGCATGTCAAACCCGCACGACCAAGTTCTCGCGACGACACACGTGCATGGAGTTATCTTCAAAGATGAAGCGAGTCTCGGGCAACCTCAACCAGACTGGTTAGTGAGGGCTGTTGCTTATTTTTCCACTTACTTGGCCCATTCGGGCTCTTCTGTAGCGGCAGAGATGGCGTGACAGAGCCACAGCACCGCCACAAGGGCGAATGCCTTCATTGCCTAGTTGCTCGAGAGTCGCGAAGACCAGCGTTGGATTACGGTAGAGTACCCAGACCCATGTGAGGGTATTACGGTAGTAAGGGGACTTCAACCTGAGGAAGGAAGTGCAGCCTCACTCTAGCGATGAGACTGAACAGACTGAAGTGCTACTGTCCTCTTGAGCGGACTCATTTTTTTTGTATTCTGGGCGGAGCTTCGGTGAGTGAAAGACTTATGAAAAGTGAGAGAGTGTATAAGAAAGTGATCCATGTTCACAGTACGGATTGCCTTTTCTGTCGGAGACTCTCCATTTCGTGTGATATCTCGTCCTTTTCGCTCATATCAACGGCCGAGAGATTAACGCACAGCGGAAGACTTGGAATTGCTTTGATACTACACACCCAATCATCTCGCGAGCACAGTGTAGTCGTTATCCGTGGATGAACGTTATATTATCCTTGTGAATATCACAGAAAAAATGCACTTTCCGAGATAAGCACATAAATAAACTACAGATAAATTCATTCGGAAATGGGCCGATATGTAACTTTTCTCCGATATGAGCCTTGCATCAACCCTGGGCTAAAAGACGCACGAACACTCACTTCAAGCTACGATACAGTTTGCACAAATTGACCACACCGGAGCAAGAGATAGATAAGATGAGTAGCAGTGAACCCTGTCAGGGATCATGAGTAAAAATAATAATCACTTGGACTTTGTTCTAGTTTCCCGGGCTTGATCGACAGTCACACGCACAAACTTCACTGTCCTGAGAATTGACACCATGGATCGGGTTCCGATTTGCTTTTGCCGGGATCATTAGATCAAATCCGTATCAATTTCTCCCACAACATACAGCACCGTTTTTATTGCACCCAAATCGTTCTCTCAAGGTGCTCCAAATAGGATTATCTTTCGCACATCGGCACAGTTTTTTCAGCAAAAACGGCTCCGAAGAAGAGATCAGCATCCGCCGAGATGATCTCTATTCTTCCTCGTATCCTTGCAAATAGCATGTTATCCCTGCCCCCACACATAATCTTTTTTCAGCAGAAAAGTGATCACATGGATATTCGAGCTGACAATAGGCAATTTTGCAGCAATTCAAGGTGCCCATTCCGACACAATCTTCATCCAAAACATCACGTTATCTATGGGGCACGTGATGGTAGTGATGTGTCTATCTTATCTCGAGGGACCGACAAGGCAAGATCGTGGAGATCATTCGTAAAGCGTAACGAGTTCCTTACGACAGCGAATCATCGCGTGTTTCTCGGCCATTGTTTTGGCATTTTGCCACCCGACGCAGTGTACTTTCTTAGTGACTCAATACAGCGCCGGTGATTACTAACGACAAGTGACACACTCGTCTTGCGAGTCTCTGAGGCCTTATTCTTCTCGTGCTGCGTTCAAAATACGGTTTCCGAAATTTTCGAAATTTAATTTATAGTCAAAAACCACTCTTTCGAAACAAGTCCGAAATGTTCAAAAATACGAAATGAAATGTTAGTTTGTGTCTTTTCACAAGAAGAAGGTTTTCTTTGCTGATGGAAAAAGAAATCCGCAGCAGGACAAAATTCGGCGATCATTTCGGACTTGGTCCGAAAGGGTGTGTTTGATCCAGAAATTTCGTTTCGGAAATTTCGGAAACAATGTTTTGAACTCATTCATTGTAAACATAATCACAGGATGATGTTCCTCTTCCTGGTGGCACTCTCGACTTCTCTAGCTGAAGCGAGCTTTTCATGCAAGGATCAGCACAACTTCAATGTGCCCTGGTATGTTGCTCGAGGCTAAAATGGGTGTATTTCGTGCGTTTTACGCAAATCTCCACCTTTTCTCCTGAAATCGAGAGTAGATGGCAACATAGATCTCTCTTGCTAAATGCCCGTAATCAGGCTCAAAGTTTGACGCAACTCACAAATTATGGCCCATTGAGGTTCTCGGCGTACAAGATGCCAAAAATGGCTGGCGAGACCGTGGGCTCAAAGGATGGCACGGGTTTCTATTATCTGGATTCGGCGGATAGATCCGCATTCAAGGCATCGCCCGTGGCTATTTCGGAGTCACACCAAGTAATTGTTGAAAATCACTTGAGACGAGATACACTAATAGTATCACAAGTTGTGATTGTGATTCACAACAGATCCCTTCAATGTAGATTTCACGTCATTCAACAGATTCAATATGAGAAACATGAGGATAACTTGAATTGTATTCACTTTACTTTAATCCCAGGCGATTGGCTACACTCTCGACCAGTACTACTCGAACAAGAACAACAAGAATGTTCTCCACGTCTTCTACAATGACGAGGTTTGAGTGTTCAGCTGAGTAATCGGCAACTGCATCTTATATTTTTGCGCCACTATGGTGAAATGGACAGTTATACAGTGTGCCATTACGGCGCAGCTTTCTATTGCGTTGCAATATTTCGCGTTTTGTCTTCACCACTACTTATAGGGGGAGCAGGTGCAAACTATATTCATCTGTTTCATCCAGTCTTGATGATCTATTTCGCATGCGTAGGCATTCCTTGACAGCTGATAAGTCGCGGGAATGTTTATGGTCCCTCTCGGTTGCACCTGTCATAAAGATAAGAAAATGACGAAAGACCGATTGTTTCATAAATGTCCATTATAGGTACCGGGAAGCGTGGAACTCGATCAGGACAATGAGGACCCGAAAGCTGTCGAGTTTGGACACACAAAAGGTCACCACAACGAAGATCCCATGTCATCCTCATAATTGCCACTTCGGGTACATCTACCGAGATGACGACTTGATGCGCGTGACCAAAGGCGCGAAAAATTCTGCATACCGTGATCTTTCTCATAATTACTGCCTGCGGCTGCATCTACCTCGTAATGCTGTGACTTTCGGAAGTCTCGTCATAATTGCGGTTGTTGCTTCAGCCTATGTCACGGGGTTGTAATTGAGACCAATGTTTCGATGTCGTCCTCAGACTATTTTAGTCTTGGTCTACTATACGCTCATTAGGAGCAGGCAAACAGATGACACATCGGATAGACATTCGCTCTGCTAATCTGTTTCTCCTATTCTGGGTGGAACGGGAGAGTGCAGATTGAATGTCCGTCGCTGTTTCACACGCCTCATTAGTGGGGCTTCATGCATGTTTGCACGGTGTTTCCCCATGTACGAATTATGTCACAAATCAAAAATGGAAAGCAAACAGGGGCATAAACTGTGGAACAAATACAAAGAAGAGGGTCACATATGCACAGCCGACATTTGCACAATTAAGAGATTTCCAACATTTGCCCAAATAACATATGCACAACACTGCAAAATTCCATTAGAAAAAGTTGTGCAATTGTCGTTTGTGTATATGTCAATATTCCATACAAGGTCACACACCAGACTTTGAGTGAAACTCTGACAATAAGAATTCTCCAGGAGCCGTCATCTTCGACGGAACCTCTGGCACCGGAGTGTGGCTGATCCATTCTGTGCCCAAGTTCCCACCACCCGATTCATATGCTTATCCCTCCAGTGGAGTCGATTACGGACAGACCTTCCTCTGTCTCACCCTCAATGCTGCCGAGGTCAAGCTCCTTGGTAAGACCTGGGTGGGATATGTTTCACGCGTTTCTGTAAATCATAGGGTGGTATTAATTCAGGAACTGTGCTGTTCTACAACCATCCGCAGATCTACTCAAAGTCCGAGCCTTCATGGGTGGCCGCAGCGTCGCCTGACATGCACAGTGTACGATGCTAACTAAGAATACCGTTTTCATTGCGACTCAACTGGAAGTCCGTAAATGGGAATCCATCAATTGCCTGTTTCTTGGATTTACCACTAGGGTTCGGAATGTAAGCAATTCCACCCCCTTCGCGCTTACTTAGCGGTTGTGAGAAATGTAAGTCTTACATTTCAGGCGAATGAAATGTAAGTCTTACATTTCTTTGTAGTCTTGTACCTTGGTTAAAAATGAACGAAACTGTATGAAATTTGGAAAATGGCCAAAGAAGACCTATATCAAGCACCTGCTGAGATCACTTAACCTATGGCATGATCTTAAAGAAGCCACAAAGGGAGATTGTTTTGCATGCACTTTACCGTAAAGTCTTTACGGGATCACTTCTCTCAATTCCCATACTTTCTCGTCGTCAGAGCGATCTACTCTGACGACGAGATAGTATGGGAATGGAGAGAAGTGATACCGTAAAGTGCATGCAAAACAATCTCCATTTGTGGCTACTTTAAGGCATGTTTATAAAAAAGTATTTTTCCAATATTAGGCGAGAAATCAAAACGAACCAAGAGTATTTATATTATAAGCATTGCTCTCTTGTGAACAGGGCAGACCCACGACGAGAAAGTGGCCAATCTCGTTGCTCCAGTGATGGTGTCACTCGTTTTCGTCATCAAAGATAGTTCGACTGTTGCTTCAACTTTTATGTTTGACTCAGTGTCCAGCGCTCCTATCTCTTAGGCATGGAGATAGGCGCACTTCATTCTCGCCATACGGCCAAGTGGCGCAGTTGGGAAGGGGCTGGCCTAGCATTCGCAAGGTCCACGATTCAATTTTAGGGTAGGATAACCATTTGCAATTATTGACCGTGTAACTGCCAAACAGGAAGTACTTTTTGGACCACCAAGTTCTTCTCTTTTGTCACATTATAATGGTAAAATATGTCGTCGTCAGAAAGAGAGTATCAATGATCCAGCAAAGGGGGAGAGAGAATCAGTCCCAATTTTAGATGTATCTCTGAGGATGCGTCGAGTGCTATTTTTCGGACAATAGCTGGATTAGAAAAAAAAATTTGAGATACGGAAAACGCGATGTTGTAACAGAGAATTTAGGTTATCATTTGAACCCACTAACATTATACAGTGGAAAAAGAAAGTTGGTCATGTCCATAATCAAACTATAGACTATTTGATCTCGCCAGGCATTTGATAGAGATCCTACCAGCCCATTTTCAAAATTTCATACAATTTCGTTCATATACAAGCGAAATACAACACTTTAAAGACATGTAAGACTTACATTTCTAAGTAAGACTTACATTTCGATCATTTCAATGTAAGCGCTTACATTAGACCGGTGCGATCGAGGAATGAAATGAAAGCGAATGTAAGCGCTTACATTCCGAACCCTATTTACCACTGAACGGCAGTGAAGCACGGTCAAGCCATCCCACTGTCGGTGTGAGAAAACTGATACGTTATAATTCGGGTGAAGGCCGGCAGCGTCATGGAAATTCGTGCAATCATTGCGCGGATCGAATGTCTATTATATTATATTTCACCCTTATGACGCTCGCGACTTTCACTCGATATTTCAGCCATGATTTGCAGGTCCTCAGTGGCCAGTATAACTCGGACGCCTCTCGCACTTCTCTTCACCAGACGATCACAGTTGTCGGCAATCAGGCCAATCCCTCCAAGATGGAAGTCTTCGCCAAGACTCATCTCTTCAAGGACGGTAAAAATCCCCTCTAGAAGCAATTATAAAAACCTTGGGATTTCGATGAGCTTACGAATAGGAGATTGTAGTCTCACTAACCAAATGAATATAAGTTTTCCACAAAATTTGGCTCGCATGCAAGTTCCAAGTGGGCATGGACGGGTCAACATTTCCGGGTCTTGTTTTTGGTTGTAATAAGGAATCCAAAAAGGGATATAGCGTTTTATGGAAATAGATTGGATTAATTTTTGTTTTTCTTAGATTTGTGGATGGGTCTGGTGGCGCCAGTGCTCGGATCACTGGAAGTGGAGACCTGGAGAAGAGGAAGTGAGATTCCCCTCGACTGCCACTCAGCCCACCCTGTCTATGACGCCCAGAACATCCAGGTTCGCCCACCCCCGCTAATGGAATTTGATCTTTGATCCTTGAGGTTGGCGGCACCGGCGAGTTCCACTACACCAAGGACCACTCAAAGTACGCGAGGACCATGGGAGGAACGAAGAAAGTGTGCATCGGAGACATCAACAGAATGGTGACGTTTTCGCAGTGCGGGATCAGAAAGTAGGAATGATAGAAAAGAATAACCATCAGCATTGTATGAATCCTTTTTGGTATGTTGCGTGCTATTTCCTCGTTTCTCTGACCTCCGTTCTTGATTCTAAATATGTATCAACTGTGGGCAAGAGCATCAGATTAGTTGGGCTGTCAATTATCACGTTATTTGCAATTACATTCATTTTTCGTAACGCGCTCTTCAGCAAATGGATTCGGTTCCGCGAAGCCTCTCGTATTGGTTTAGTCTTGCTATTTGGCAAGAAACACATGCCCACTTTTTGATTTGTGGCCTTGAAAGGATTATTATGCGTCTAAACTGAACCATTGCTCTTGCAAATTGTAATCACATATTAAAGGAGCCAGAAAGGGAGATTGTTTTGCATGCACTTTCGTTATCACTTCTCTCCATTCCCACACTTTCCCGTCGTCAGAGCGGTCTACTCTGACAACGAGAGAGTAAGGGAATTGGATAGAAGTGATAACGAAAGTGCATGCAAAACAATCTCCCTTTCTGGCTCCTTTAAGAGCGCAGACAAATATCACGCAAAATATCATCAGTCAAACACACTTAGGAAGCGTACTAGGGCTAACAGTTCCGTAAGGAAACATAATAATCTTGGTAGTTGGGAGGAAATATATTTCCTTTCCTTGCCTTGTGCACATAAAAAAATGATTTCGCGAAACTGTCGCCGAGTGACAGTTTAAACTGTGTGAAGGGAATCGACAGTAATTTCTCTGTATGTGAGTATGGAGTGATTGACTAGTGATATCTGCAGACTACCCAGTACGTCAGAGGAGGAGGCACGGTATGCCTGGCAGATGACCAACTCTGGCATGCCTTCGAGGTGTTCAAGCAGGTTTGGCACTGTGCCAACATTTCGTTGCAAACAATTCGCTTTCAGACTCAGACCTGCTGAGCAGCTGCCGTACTTCTACATTAATGAAGCTGTAAATAGATAAAGCATTGACGATATGCATTTCGCGTAAGAACCGAAAAAAGCAAAAAAAAGATTCGGGGAAGGAACTTGATGACACAAAATAATTGGTTACACAGAAAGATTATTCGATGACCTCAAATCCCGAGAGCCCAAATGTTTACAACAACGCAATTTTCAAAATTTAAAAGTCAATTTTGCCCATCCATCATTTGCCATAAAAAACTTTTATCGCCATTACTTAGAAGGTACTCCAATATATAGTAATGGAATGATAGGGCGTCGCTTTCGGGTAACTTTTGATAGCCGTTGACCTAGCCGTCTAACATCTACTAGCGGTCGTATCTGCAAGAGAGATACGACGGGTGGAATGAAATTAGACGGCTAGGAGCTCAAAGGCTGTCAAAAATTACCCAAAGCGACACCGTAATGAATGTCCTTCGCTATTTAGCGCTGTTGTAGTGCATGCATGCGAATCCTGTGACTGCCGAATCGAATGGATTGTAGTCAATGTCGTAGTTGTAGCGAAGCACGTACACTCCTTTACCGTTAGCCTCCGCTCAGCAGTACAGCTTGACCGACTGAACGAATGCGTAGGATGGCCGAATCGTGTATACTAGGGTGTCGCTATCAGTGACTTTAGTGCAATTGCAATTTGTCTAGCGGAGCTGTTGCCTAACTTCATCTGAAAGATAACCGCTCCGTGGAGGTTAGCCGAAGATAGATATTGGTATGACAAGAGAAACCAATATACGAACCCTGTGGATCTCGATCCAATGATTCCCTGGGAACGCCAACTGAGAACTGATCGGCTCGTAGCTGAAATATTTTTCATATGATACGGTAGATCTTTGAATGGGTCAGATTGGGTTCAACGGTGGCAAACAATAAGAAGATAAGTGCTGAATCAGCACAATTGTTGTCAACGCAATCAATAAATGCTCATCGCACATGTAGTTAGGGGCCCTCATTCCCGGATCTGTGCGAGACTCGCCAAACTTGGAGAGGACGTGCTGCAATTCAATACGCATTGCAGCTTGAGTACGAGAACGGTTATATTTCACGAAGCCAATACCTGTCATGATATACCGATCAGTGAAACATAACTGATTTCGCATACAAACTGCCAACCGTACATTGCACTATTCTCACTTCTGTTGTATATGGAGAACCGCTACAACGACATACAACATTCCATTATTGTTGGTGAAATTGCAGCGATATCTGAACAAATATATGGATATATTACAAATAGATTTACTGCAAAGAGAACGAAGATTAAGTACAAGTGAGCCATGGATATTTGCGACGCAATTGTGAAATGGACACTTGCGCTATAATATATCGAAAACGATGCCTTGTGTCTGAGCAAATATCCATTGCTCTTTTGTCTTTCATCCGGAAACTAACCCAAGAGATGACAGTGTTCCCGCACGGCACGTGTAATTGGACACTGAATTATACAATTTATAAAAAAATACAACATTCCAAGTTTAGATTATAGGTATACTAGACAAGAATATGTGCAAGTTCCCACAGTGAATTTATTATCCCACCACACCATAAGACGACAGCTTGCCCCCTCGCGAAAAGAATACAAAAAATAGCAAAGGACCTTTCGGCCAACCTAATGCCGGGCCAAATTGAACTCACATCCAGCCTTCGCAACATATGCATTGCATTTTGTTTCCTCGAACGCGTTCAGCTTCTCCCCAAAGCAAGCGACGGGATCCTGCGATAGTCTTTCATTCCAGTTCTCACTATGCTACCAAAGTTGAAAATGTTTTTGTCCTATCCCTGCACCGAACTAGAGCACGACTTATGGGCCATTTTTCGTCCATGCGTTCTATCTCGCTCATCATAGATCACCGGCAAATTGACAGCACAGATAAAAGTCCCCACACTCACAGGTTTCACTTCTTCTCCTTTGTGGTCGCGGCGGGGTAGAACGTAGAATTTGAGGTCGGAAACGGGTCCAGGAGTGCGGCCACTGAAAGAATCTGTTCTATGATTGGGCGATGGGCCGAGTAAGTGCATTACATGACTCTAATTCCTCCTCTACCAGGTCGTTCTTCCCCGATGAAAGACGGCTGCACTGCGAAGAGTTAGAGAAAACGAATGCGCTTATTCAGTCAATTGCCCAATCATAATATAAGCCATGTGAAACTTAAATTGTAAAAAAAGTGATGAAAAAATTCCTGATTTCTGGCCACTTGGAAAATTGGCAAAACGTCTGTATGGTCATTTGGTGGAAACTGGCCTACTTGAAACTCTTGTCCGGCTACGTGACCCA
>JACMIF010001765.1:0-15370 GCA_014805445.1 Diplogasteroides magnus | reverse complement strand
CCCCCACCCCCCCCCCCCCGCCCCCCCCCCCCCACTGTCGAGACTCCCACAAGAGAGGAACACCCACCATTATGCATCAATAGTGAATTTGGGGATTGAGAAAGAGAAAAGAGAACCACATATTTCTTATGGCCTCATCATTACAAGTATAGACGAATGATGAGACTATTTCCTGTACAAATCAAGTGAACGCGGAAAAGAGCCCATTTCCTCTTCCCGGGTAAATAACCAATTTCCGGTCTTTGTCAGAGGAAGAACGTGGGGTGGGGGGAAGATGGCTCTGTAGGGCTTAAGATGCAAAAGGTTGATAAGTGAAGTGTGTCAGAGGGATGAGAAGAGAGAATGAGGCTTACGACTCAGACTGCCATTATGGGCATCACTCATCTTTGTGACCAGTCAGCCACCCAAAACAAACCAATGCTTCTTCCTTCTCGCTCTTCATTTTCACACCCATCTCATACCAAAACGAGTCATGTGACGTATGTATAAACAGTCAATCTTCTTCGTAGACTCCTTTTCAACCAAATATTCAACAAACAATGACCTATGACGTTTGCAACCCTTAGTGAACTTTATGGCATACGGTAAGGGGGGGGGGCCTCCTCTACCTATGTCAAGAAGAGAGACACGAATGTATGTGAAAGGACAGAGAGAAAGAGAGAGAGAAGAGAGTTGAAGAGAGAAGAATCGGGACTGCTTCCGTCAATTTTCCATTCAAATTGAGCGTGATTTCAGGAGAGAAGAAGAAGAAGAAAAGTGTACGAGTATAAAAGGAAAGGAAAGGCAAGCAAACGAGGGAAGTTGTAGTCATTAATCTTCTATTGACAGTCACGTACTGCACTGTACATCGTGAGCATCACTCACATGGTGGTAAATAGAAATGACAATAACAAAATCATCCATGCCTTAATAAATTCAAAATTGTTCACCTCGATGACGCTGTGTCGTCTTGTCAAACATCAGCATCGCGTCTTCGACCTAAACAAAATAAAATTAAAATTAATGTCCAAAATATGGCCAATACAATAATTTTGCAATATATATTAAATGTGCCAGAATAATTGGCTCCCTCCACTTCATTCGTTCAAAGTGTGCTCTTCCCCCTCTATATGACGTATTTCTTCGTCTTCCTTCATAGAAAGCATACAGCCCTGGGGGCATCGAAATGGGTTGGTAACCGGAGACGAAAAGGACAGAGGATGGCAGAGAGATCTCGGATGGGGAAACCTCTCTTTCTCTATCTCTCCATTCATCTCACACTCTCTCACTCTACCTGCCCACCCTATTCCCACTGTCCAACAATGCCGTCCTTTTCAGACTAGAGCACTCGAGTGAGTAATACAACGACCCGTCTTCATTCCGTCAAACAACACATGAATCAGGGAAAGCGCGCCAAAACGAGTTCATTCAACAAAAAAGTACTGTACCTTTCCGTATTGCTCAAAGTAGGACTTCATGTCCTCGAGGGTCGAGTTGGCAGAGAGACCACCGATGAAGACCTTCTTCGTCTTGACAACCATCTGGAAAAAAAACTGTTTAGATACCCATTTCAGTTATGTTTCAACCAAGGAATAAATGACCATAATATGCATTTTGAAGTTGAAATGCCATCAAGTATGGTGTCTAGCTTCTTCTTTAGCGCCTTCTTCCCCTACGGGGCTATACTTCTCCTCCTCTCAAGGGACCGATTAGTCTCATTACTCCTTCACGTCACCAACCCCTCTTCCTCTTCTTCTTATGTTCATTCGTTCACAGTCCTACTTGAGGAGATTGCACCATCCGAGTTTGCAGCGCGAATTATTAACCCCTTCCCCCCATCCCCTTTCTTCTACTCTTCACTACTCATAAAGGGCACTTATGCATTGGAATCTCTCCATTGTCTTCATTCCTGAAAGCATGCCTTGCTTATCGAAAGACACGTCAGGGAGATGGAAGAAGAGGAAGAAGAGGAAGAAGGAGTAGCACCAGAACGAGTGTCTCTCCACTCTTCCTCACTCTTTACCCAACCAAAGTAGTTTATCGACAATTACGAAAGGTGAAAGGCCCGCTGATTACTACTTATGGACGAGAAAGGAGAGGAGGAGACGAGAGAGTCAAGGAAGAGATTGTGGAATATGTCCTCGATTCAGGACATAAGAACTGTCCGCAAGAATATTTCCTTTTGAGATGAGCACTAATCACAATGTGTCATTGACCCCTTGCATACAAAAAGGCATTCACTTGATTAAAGTTGTCTCTCCGAACCCATATTGGCCGTTTTCCATTTTGATGGCGTGACAAAAAGAGTAAGGGAACACAAAGAATCTCCCCACCATATGCAGCAATATTGAACATTGTTGTGATTGGGACAACAAATATGGAAGGGAGGAAATAGGCATCCTCTTCCTATTCCCCCTTCTATCCATAATCGCCCTGTTTTTACCATTCAACCATGACAGCCACATGGACAAGAGTGAGAACATAACACTGCATTGACTGATACTGCACCCAATCAACCTACTGTCAATGATACGGTATCAGATGATATGAGTGGGAATGTATGTCTACCTGTGGATTGATTATTGTAGTGGTTGGTGGTTGTAGAAGGGCAGGTGCCATGCCCATTGGAAGGGCCGAAGGATACAGTAGATTGACTGCGTCCATCAAGATGCTGATACAGAAGAGACGAGGGGAATGGGAGGGCGGATCCAGACAAGGTACGGACTCAAGGGAGGAAGAGAGGGGCGGAGGAAGAAGAGAACGAGGGACGAAGGACCTCTATGCCAACAGAGACTTAGGACTGAGAAGAGCTTGCAAGAGAGTTGAACAATAGAACCATGAAAGAGGCCGGTGGGTTCGGGAGACCTGTTGGCATGGTGAAAGAAGGAATGTCGATGGAGAGGGGAGCAAGGCTGTCAACTTCATCACGTTAAGATTGCATCCACAAGGAATCGAGGACTTATATAGACTATTTCAGAAGGGGAAGTAGATAATGGCTGTGGCATGTATGTTGCTGCAAACAGCGAGGCAGTAACAATTTAATATGTGATATCGGTCCCCCGAAAAATAGGACAGGGCAGTATCTTTTATTCTGCTCCCTGACGTCGTCGACTCCATTGTGAATGAGGTGAACGTTCTATGAACACCAACCATTCATGTACTCTTCACAAAGTACAATAGAGGGGAGAAAAACAACCAGAAGTACCACTGACTACGCCCATTGATCAATAGTCTAACTCTTCCTCCTTGATCACAGCCAGGATTACCTCCGTCACACCCGTCTGTCAGATACCCAATGAAGCGACTCCGGGGCTTAGAGGGACGTCATAATAAATCGCCCCTTCTCGCACAAACCCCATATTTAGCGGCAGCAAGAGAAGGGCGCTTCAGTGAGAAAATAACAGTAGGAAGAAAAGGGGGAAGACAAAGGTACATCCTCTGGTATGAGGAAGGAAAATGTATCCATATGCTGCACGAGAATACCTTCAGTGAACAAATTGTGTGAAGTACTTCATGTTGATGAGAGATGGCACAATTTCAAGAGAATAAGACGATGAAAGAATCCCACACCTGGCGGTGCGCAATGTACCCCGTGAGATTTAGCCCAACAGAGCACGACTGCATGTGCAGATTATTCCGGATATGACTGCGTCAGTATTTGGGGTTGAATATAACTAATTTCCCTGATCACTACAGAAGCCAAAATAAATACCTTTGTTTGGGCTCGTTTCGGGAAAGCGACTTTCGGGTCGATCTGAAATGTACAACCATATCATGTGATACAAATCATTCCATCTAAAAAAGCATGAGTTTTGCTTGGCTATTATTTATAACCGTTTGTTACTGAAAATCATATTGCTTCGAATAGAAATCGCGGTGTAGACAAAACATCAGCATGAACATATCTTGTTCAGGCTGATGCTAAAATTCCAAAGAGACGACACTGGTTTCATAGGACATATTTAATTGGCAATATAAATGAAGTATGTTTACCTTCTTGCCGTCCAATTCGTGTTCGTCCTGTGCGAGAACCTTGTCCACACTTGACGGAATGGCGAATGTGATGAATCCGAAGCCTCTATAATAGCAAACACTAGCAAACTGCCACAAAATACGAGAAGAATCGCCAAATTTTGGGAAAATAAGATTGTGCGCGCAAAATTTATGTTGTTTACTGTCAGTACCACGGGTCTCGATCTGTGGCGGAGAAAATATTATCGATTAATTTCTAGGGTATGGTAGTTTCTTACCGAGCTCGTTTCGTTGCGGGATCCCTCATCACCATGCACTCATTGACCTCTCCGAATCTGCTGAAGTAGTCCCGGAGTCCCTCTGAACATAAGATTGTGCATAATTGTGTCAATTTGCCGTTCCGTTTGACTATTGTGTGTGTTGCTCCTCTCGACTCCCGTCATTTATCAACGACGGGCTTTGGTGTTTTCGTGCGCAACCAGAGCGACTATGCAGTAATGTGGGTGAGAGGAGGGAGAGGGAGTGTGTGTGTGTGTCTTGTCTCACTACAGTTCTCACAGAAACAACTTACATTCCTTTTCGGAGGTCAACCACAATAAGAGAGTGTGTATATAATGGAGACACAGACAGTCAGAGACACTTTCAATTATTCCTTATCGTTTGCTCGAGTGTTTTTTAGTTGATGTCAGCACATTGTTCCCATTTTCCCAGACTCCTTTCAGTCACAATCGGCATGCCATTACGGAACAAAATAAGACTGGAGACGAGAGAGTGGGAGTCTTCCCCCCTTACCTGCGGTTGTCTGCCAACTGAGACCTCCGATGAACATCTTCCTGCAATACACTTTTGTTCATTCCGAACACCTCGAATCTCAACAAAGACTACCGTACCCAGGATCTTGTACGGGTGATCCGTCATCAGAATCAGCATTCAGTTGGGGCTCTCCCTCAGAGTGAGCTTGATCAGGACTGGTGGCGGATTCCATGCTGATTACGGTAGTTGATTAGAGCGGACGATGGGTCGAAACACGAATAGAGAGAAGCACAGTAGTAGATAGATAGAAGCACTAGAGCGCGGGCCCGCTAGACGGACCGCCTGCAGTTACGGTAGATCCTCTCCGGTAGGATTACGGTAATAGAGAAGAGAAGAAGAGAGAGTAGGCGACAGTAGAGAGGGGAGAGAAAGAGATACTTTTCTCCTCAGACTCCAGTTCTCCCGATCGGGCTCGCACTCCTCCTTGGGCACTCCTACAGTGAGGCCCTGACCCGATTACGTGCTCTGCAAGACATACGGTAACACTGACAGAGTCATTTAACAACGAAAGAAGTAACACAGTCGCTTAACATGGGAAGTAGAGTACGGTAATAAAGAGGGAGAAAATACTCGACAGGGACTTTGTGGATTGTTTTGTACATGGTGGTCAATGATGAAATGGGGAAGGTGGGGTTGACGAGAAAGGTGAGAGAAGAGTGATAGAATGAGGAGAGTACAGACACTATTATGGTCGTTATCGTTGGTAGTCAGGTCTGAGAGAAGGAAAGTGACAACAATCGGGCTGTGCAGTAGAGAGTGATAACCTAATGGCGTAGCTGTACAATAACATCCATCACGAGATTCAATCATCAGCTGATTCTCACTTCAATCAATGATCTTCCTGTACTAGAGAACGCATAATGGAATCTACAACCTCCCCAATCTCTTCTTCTATCGAAATGATAGACGACAGCTCCGACGAGATTGGAGAGGTTAGAAATCCCACAATACGTTCTCCATCGTGTACTTTCATCCTTCTTCCCCTTGATAAAGTACCATGGTTCACAATTCACAAAGGGTCAAAGATCATAGAAATAGTGAGAGTGAAGATGACTGTACGTAGACAATTCACAGCTGGGACCCTTCCTTTCCTTCTTCTCTCATTCTCTTCAATTCATACACTCTCTTCACTCCTTCACATGAAAAACAACGGATCACTCTCGATCGATGTGCAATTGTTACTGCAGTAGAGGAAGACGAGTTGGAAGGGATTGAGATTGGAGAGGAGATCAATCCCCCACTCTTATATCATTAGATGAGAGAACAGGAAATGAGAAGAGATTCAGAGAAAGAGACACTTCAGAGTGTCCGAATTGAGACAGAAGAACACTTTCCACACCAATCGATGGAGAGTGGCAACACCATCCAGGAGAGAGAGTATGGAATGAGGAGAGAGTACAGAGAAAGAGAGATAAGATGCCATGGTGATAAGTGAATGAAGAGAGGGAATCCCACAGGGTCCGGTTTAGAGGGATGGAGATGAGAGAGTATAGGGAATGAGGAGAGGACAGAGATAAAAAGGGAGAAGAAGCACAGTTTGCATGTTAGCATCGAGATTAGATAAGAGAAGAGATTGAGGAGAGTGGAGGAGAGTCTGGAAGTGAACTCTCTTTTGATCATTGCAGAAGTGTAGACATGTGTGGATAGATGGGGGAAGAAGAGTCATAATGCCCTCCCTCTCGAGTCATTCGAGACTCTTTTCTCCATCATAAGAAATGATCTTCTCAAGTGAACAGGTGAGGAAGCGGCCATCTTCACTCTCTCACTTCTCTGTACTCTCTCCTCTTTGTACACTCTCTCATTCCAGTCAATGGCAAGTATCCTTTGTTCCATTCCACATCTGGAGAAGGAAAAAAGCGTCTCGACAGGGAGGAACCTTCTGAGTTGACACAAGAGATTGCAACTCCCCACTAAACGACGCAACTCAGGCGACTGGCGGAACGCGAAAATAATATGAGCAGGCTGTGTGTGTTGTATCCAGTAGGCAGGGCAGTAGTCAACAACAGAAAGGGGTGGACACACAAAATAAGAGAGATTATGGTATGAGGAGAGAATGAGAGAAGACAGAGAAGAGAAGAGAGTATTGGATGAGGAGAGAATACAGAGAAGGGTAAGGCAGTACAGTAATCGATTGGAGAGGAAGGCAAGAACGGTGGAACTTGTTTCTCCCTTCCACTACACACAGTGATGAGGTACTCCTGCTAAGCATCGCAACTCCTGGTCTCCTGCTAATCTACGGAAGACGGAAGGAGGGAGGGAACAGGGTTTGGAGCTCAAACAAAAGAGATGGTTCAGCCATGAGAGACATACGTCTAGTGCACACTCTCAAGGTTTCGGTGTAGAGAGAGGGAAAAGGCTAAAGGTGAAAAGGGAAGGTAAGAATGACCATGGGGGAGGAGATGAAAGCGGGTTTAGACATCCAGTAGAAGATGATTAGCATGTAATGATTAAGATCAATCTTGACTGTCATTCCCACCCTTTCCCTTCTATTCTGACCTTCATTCTGATGACGCACTCCCACACACAAAAAGATGCAAGGGCATCGATGGAAACTTCTTGGGGAGGAGAGAAGGAAAGGGAATCCCCAGAAGATTATGGAAGGCCATCTAGTAGATATCCACTCTCTCCTGGTAGGGGGAGATTCATTCGAATGGTACTCCTGACAACAATCTTCTGAGGAGGAATTGCAGTTCTTCTGAGTGAGAAGATGCATGCAGGAGAAGAGAAGAAGGAGGAGGAAAGAGGAGAAAGAAGGGACACTATCATAGATTGACGTGCAATGTTCCCATGGTGGGTGGGATACAAGTTGGAATGAGAGGCCACTGAAGTCAGTTCTCGATGAGAGAGTATGGAGAGTGCAGAGAGGACAGAGAAAGAGAGACCAACTTGTTTGTTGTTGGAAGAGAAAGAAGAAGACAACTCTCTTTTGGGGGGCAAAGGGATGGAATGCCATGGTCGATCATGACTGCACAGGGAGAGATTGAGTCAGTTTGTGAATTGCACCACCTCACAAGTAGACTGTAGCAGACAGTGACACTTGAGAACTGTGTGAATGGAGAGATTGAATAGATGCATGCACTTGAATAGAGACAACAACTGAGAGTGGGAAGAGGGGGAATTGTATGACTTCTCTCTACTCTCTCACTCTTACACACTCTCTCATCCAATCACTGATCCACAAACCAATGCCTATTATGACCTATCAATGGAATGAATGACTGTGGTTGAATCATGAATAGAGGCTGTCAACATAAGAGAGAAGGAAAGACCTTGCTGCCACCCTCCCCCTCCTACCTCGTCACTCTTTCTTTTCCCTCTCTATCCCATCGATCGTATCTCTTATTCTCTCCTCTCCTCTATTCTCTCCTCCCTTACTCCCACCAGAAAACGACTGCGCGCTTACGCCGTCAAACCCCCTTGCGTCAGTCTCCGCCGTGCAAATGTTGCAAAATCAGTTAAATGCATGCCTTACATCATAGAGGAGTACGGTAGCTAACCAAGAAAGACGGTGAAATCAGCAGACTGTAAGATATTTGCAGATAGAGGTGACCGAAAACCATGGACGGTTGGCATTTGTATTGAAAGGAGGAAAGGAATGAGTGGAATGGGAGGGGAAATGACAAAGGTTAGAGTCAGAAAGGGATATTTCGCCCATTGAGAAGTCTTTATTTCGGGGTCAGGGGGATAATCCAAGGGGATGTGGTCCTGCCGGTGGACTGCTGGGCCAGTCGATTAGGTGTTACACCCTGGCGTTCCAAGCGGGATCTTTGTTAGCGGGCACCGCTACCAATTGCCCGACCCACGGAGGGATGGCGCCTTGGTTGGGCAAGGGCGGGGTCGAACTCGGGCTGTCAGAATGATGTGTGGCGCCCTAACCACTGAGCCACCTCGCCCCCCGCCCATTGAGAATGCACAAATAAAGAAGTAGAGTGAAAAGAGAAGGAAAGAAGAGAGAGTATGGGAGGAGAGGAGAGTAGAGAGAAGTTAGAGGGAATGGGGAAGGGATGACTGGCACAACCAAGCATCAACGAGAGAATCATACTCATAGAGGAGGCCACACATGGCACACACTGTCAATCGACAACAATGCAATCTATCCTCTATCTCAGTCAGTCAACAACTTGTTCCATCAACACTTCCATATGCATACTTCTGTTCTTTATCACAATGAATGACGTCATGATATCAAATACTCGTTGCCGATATCTGCATTGTATCCGATCTCCATATATCCTCATCTCCTGTTTCCATCTCATCGTCTGCTTCTCTACCGTCTCTTCTTCGCACATACTCTCTCATTCCTTTCTCGTCTGTCTCTCTCATTCTCCCGTGTTCTCTCGGTGGAGGAGGAAGGGTATCGTCGTCTTCGGTCAACTGAAAACCATTCTTCTGTCAAATATCCAATAATGGCTGCAATCTATAAGCGGAAACACAATAAGTGCCACAATTGGTGTCTTAATTACTCCCAAGATGGCAGCAAATAAGGTGGAAAAAGCGAAATTTATTAGAAAGTGTCTCCCTCGAAATTCTCCAAATTGATATCTACAACTCAAGATGATATTGAAATGAACCCTTCTGTGTCTATTAATCCCCCTTATGAAAGATACTTGTTGAATGAGTGGAGGATGATGATGTGATGTGTGTCCATGTGGATGATGATGATGTTTCTCAGCCAATCTCACCTAAAGACAATTCCTCTGTCTTCTCTGTACTCTCTCATCTTCCTTCACTCTCTCACCTGTAACTCAGCCAATAGTTTCTCCATTTGTTCATTCTTCTCTTTCTCTTCCTCCAGCATCCTGAATGATCATTCATTCCTCCCTCATTCTTCTCTTCTGAGTGGTCTTCTCATTTACCTCGTAGCCAATCCTCTCACTATTTCCTCATCCTTCAGTGCTCTTCGTTCACTTTCCACAATCTGCAAAGGGAGGACCTACAGTACCCAGTTCCATCATGTTATCTGTTTGGTCAGATGTCTGATCACCTGTGCTAGTCGCTTGTTCTCAGCCTCGAGCGCCACTCTCATAGCGTGTTCCCTTTCTGCTCTTCCTGAGAATGTCTCTGTTTCTCTTCCCTCTCCTCTTTCTCCACACTCTCTCACCATCATTCAGTTCAGCTCTTCTCAAATCATGTTCTGTCATGGCACTTCTCGAGGGTCGACAGATAATCAATTGCATGTCTGAAGACAATCTTTTCACTAATCATTCTTTTGAACGCTCTTGTAAATTTCAATGACTAATCTCCGACAACTTTTTAAAAAATTAAATGATCAAATTTCTGAAGGTAACAGGAATTATATTTCCTTAAATCCTAAATTTCTTCCTACAATATGAGTCTGACCTCTCATAAATGCTTCCCTCTGTAGTAAATCGAAATGGGCGAATGCGTATTCCTCATTTCCTGATATGACTGTCCATGGGAATACTCCTTCAGGAGTTGATTCCTCTATTCCTTCATCCATCTGGAGTAGTCTCTCATTGTCTGAGTCTCTTCTTCACTCACTATCACTCTCGCATCTCTCTCAAGTGTCATCGTTCTTCTCTTCTCTATCAACATCTTCTTGTGAAGAGGTTGCAGATGAATGGTTCCTGCACGGATATCAAGGATTACGGTATCTGACACTTCCCCAACCTGGAGTGAGGGTACACCAAGTGGGAATCCATCTGGGAGAGGACGACGAAGAAGGAAGACAGCCCCGGGCAGGAGGACTTCGTACCAGGAGGAATCCCTGAAGGGAAGTGACTCTTGGAGGGAATGTCTTGGTTACTGTACCTTCTTGATTATTTGTGAGACGAGTCTCTCGAAGAGACGACCCACTAGAGGATCTAATACCTGATTATATGCTAATATTATTTTTCAAAATTTGTAAAGAAAGAACTAATTCGAGAAACGTTCGAGAAACTAGATCCAGGCAGAAACGTACTTTTCTTTCTGGAAATATGACATCGATAAGACCGAGAAGTTCACGAAATCCGACAGTCTCCGATGTTGAGCAGGCAATGGAGGACGATGTATTAGGACGATCGGCCTCTCTGAGGAAGAGAACACATTCAGTTGATGGGAAGATAAGTCTCATATTTAGTCATGGCGGACTGAATCCCAAAGATCATTCCGCCTCTCTACGCTCTCTATCGCGCGGTCATTTCTGTCTCATAGAGACGACCGCACGATAGAGAACACAGAGGAATGGAATGCACTTTGGTATTCACTGTGCCAACACTGCTCATATCGAACTTGCTCACCTCAACAACTCATCGAGAATGAAATGAGCCTCTTTCTCTTGTAGTAATTGACCCTCATGATACTCAGAGAAGTACGAATAGATTCTAGAAGAAGAGAAGTTCATATAGGAATGAAGATGAAATACCTGAATAGTTTGTGGAATAGTGGATCCTCGATGGGATCCTCACTGTCTGGCATGAATATAAGTGACCTGAGACAGGACATGAAAGGGGGAATGAAGGGGATGTACCTCGGTCGATCACTGTTTGATCGGACAGAGGTCGTGGGATGAAGGGATACAGGAGGGGAAGGGATCTTGACGAATGAAATTGAATCCCCTCAATTCATCGATTGGGAAGAATTCACACGGTATTCAGCGATGGAAATGAGTGAATGACGATTAGAAGTCAATAATGAGAAGGGAGGAGGAAGAGAAGGAAGGGATAACAACTGTTGAAGGGATGAGAGAGGAGGGAGTGACATGCACTGAGGAATGTGCTGCAGGGCTTGAGAAGAGCAGAAGGATCAAGGGGAGAACAGGCCAGTCAACACACATCTCAGACCAATAAACTTGAAGATACAACATTAGTACTTCGTTTGTGGATGCTTACATCTGTGGAATTGCAGATTTAGTGCTATGCTTCATCTTAATCAAGAACATTTACAGTCGCTCATTATTATCTAGAACAATAGAGATAGTACCGTTTCATTAGCGCCCCATCGACTGCGCGAGAGCCATGAAATTACGGTATTTATTACGGTAGAGTGTAATTGGCGCGACATCTGTGGCAGACAATCCACCGTTGTTTGTCGTGCTTGTTTTTTTCATTATTTTTTCTGGGTCTCCTTTGAAGTTCTTTGTAATGTGTTGTTGTGCTTTCCGTTGAAACGTTGTAATTATTAGCTTGCATGAAATACCCTCGTCCCCGCAAAATCGATGTGGTTGCAGGCCGTTTTAATGGTTGAGTTGGAATAGAGAAGAGCAGTGATGGCTCATCGGAAGGATAGAACGAGTCGGAGAAAGAGCGATCCGGGCACTCTCAGCTATCGACCACTCTCAGAGAAGACGTGGGTATTCTTGATGAGAACATTGAAAGGGATTATGAATAGGGCAGGAAATCCAAACAGAAGTGCACATTTCTTTCGTCGAATTCCCTCGGAGCGGTTGTCCATCACAAGAGAGAGACAACAACTCCAAGGGAATTAGACGACAGAAATGTGCACTTTTGCATGGATTTCCTACCCTAATTATGAATGGAAGAATGCAGATTAAGTGGATCATTTCAGTGTTCTGGCTTGTGAATTGCCATGGGGAGCTCCAAAATACGTCCCTATTTCTCCACTCGACTATGATCTGCCACCAGGTATACAATATCTTCTTATTCTACAGTCAGAATTAATTTTTATAACTTCTTGAATGCGCTATGACTCTAGGATTGTTTACAATTCATTTATTTGATTCCGTGTCCTTCATCATACTTCAACTACTTTCTCAGGAATCTATGCTGCCCAATCCGTTCTCGTCGATCTCTTCGCCCTTTTTGATCGAAAACTGCACGCTGTGATCGAAGATGATCCCATTGTAAGTTTCTCCTCAGAATCTTTCTTGTCTAACTGCTTTCTCTTCAGGAGAAGCTCATCAACAAGTCTCTGCAACGAGGCGAAGATGCTTATATGGACAACCTCATCCACACACTATACGGTAGATCATTGATTGATTGGTTCTTCTGAATTATTGATTGTTTGAGACATTTCCGAACTGTGTCTTCCCTCTGTACTCAAAGCGTGTATTGCATGGTACGAGAGGAAAGAGAAGGAGATCATGGAGAAGATTAATCCAGCGTAAGAATCACATTTGTTATTTCAAATGGTTTTAATGAATTACTTTTGCTTCCACAAGGGTGATTGAAATTATGTCAAAAATGTTCATACTTGAGGAATGACAATCGTTTCCTTCTCCAGAAGAAGTTGATGTCTGCCAACTACCTGTTGTGTCTCGTTCTCATTGAAGTTCTCCCTCAAGTTAGTGTTTACACTCATTCTATTCTAATGAAGGTGTTTCATATATACACTAATTGTATCATAATTGCAGGCTGAATTCCACTTGACTTCTTGTGAGAGTCAAATCAACTACATCCTCAATCTCTGTTTCCGACAGGTTGCATACAAGGACCCGTGAGTCTTTTTGCTGAACATCCAGTTCTCTTCACAAGGGTTTCTATATCGGTAGTAAAGTGCATTTCTCATTCGTCTGATTTATGCAGAGCTATTGCCTCTACGTTCGATGGCAACCGCTCCGAGTGATTCATACGAAAGGAAGAAAAACCGAATTTGACCCTCCCCCCTCCCTATACATCTTACCTGTTTTCAACAATTTGTGAAAACTATGAACTAGAATTGTTGCAGATTGACTCTGGGTGTCAATCATGCCAATCACATCTATGTCTTGGCTGAAACGAATGCAGAGGTGACTTGTGAATGAAGTACTTACTTGTAACCCTTATTGAGGTATTGGGAGTCCTTTCACTCAACTTCTTCTCCCACATCCATCAAGCTTTCTTCGCACAGCTCAGCGATCTCAAGAAGGTTCGTCCACGTTTTAGCCTAGAAATATTGTGGACGTGTAATCAGTAGGAATTAATAAGGAAGTATAATAAATGGCGTTCAGGACACAACTTCACCTGCTGCAGTGAACAATATGATCGCACTGCTGGGAAGCATGAAGTTCCTCAAGATTAAGGTAACAGGCTTTATCTTTATATTCATAATCTGAACCATTGAGACTAATCAAGTGACGGATTTCGAAGTGGGAATCAGATTCCTCGACGAACTGGGGACATACTTTCTTGAGGTTTGTATCCAATGTATACTCATAGTTCATACCTATACTAATGCACTTCAGAAATAGAATTAGCTATGTATAAGTGGCCATAGAAGATTTTCAAAATAGCATAGTTGATGTATTTGTTTAGGTGAAAGACAAGGATGTGAAACACGCAGTGGCTGGTCTCCTTGTGGAGATCCTTCTACCCGTTGCATCGGTACGTTTACAACATGTATTCTCATTTCTTTTTAATTTATCGATTTCGTTTTCGCTTTATTTGTTCAAAATAACTTCAGCAAATAAAGCGTGAGGCCAACATCCCTGCTCTGATCTCTTTCGTCTCAAGACTCTACGTGCCCACCAATGATCTGGCCAGCAAGAAACAACACAAACTGGTCAGAATCTGCATCCTGAGAAGAATTCACTTGCTAACCAGTGTTCCTTTTATAGCCATTGTAGAAAACATTTATTATTGTGATGCACTTTGTAGTAAAAGAATTACATATCAGGCTGCCTTCCCTCTTCTCACTTGTCTCCTCTGTGTCAGTCAACGGCCCTTCTTCCTACAGGTATACGATGTATCGTATACCTCCCTATTCGTCGTTTAAAAAATCTTTCTATGTCTTGTAGAAAATTCTCTCTTTTTACTACATGAAATTAGTTTTTGTTTCAGAATTGGGTTTCGTTTCTGTCTGCAACTCTGGCGAATCTCAAGAATCGCGACCCGAAGATATCGAGAGTGGCACTCGAATCACTCTACAGACTACTATGGTCACTTCTTGTAAACAATTTAAAAAAAAATAAGTTGATTGTTCAGGGTATACATGATAAGAATAGGAGGCGATGGTAACACATCAACGAGAAGTCGACTGGAAAGTATCTGTAATTCACTATTTCCCAAGGGTCAGTTAGGGCTCAGCCAGTATTTATTGACCTATCATCATTGTTTCAATAATACATTTAAGGGGAAACCCGAAACTACCCAAGATGAATAGCTTTCATACGAGAATTGATGCTTTGATTTTATAGTTTTAATATGTCGAAGCTATTTATTTTATAACCCTACTGCACGATTTCACAGCAACATGTTTGGTTGACATGTGAGCTACCGTACCTCATTCAGGGAATCGATCGGTAACTCCCCGTGACGCTCCCATCAATATCTTCGTCAAGATTATCCACTTCATTGCACAACAGAAACTGGATTTTGCCTTTCGAGTGAGACTTAGGTCGATACTGTAACACCGTCTTTCTCTTCAGGAGATAATCTTCGAGTTGCTGGCAGTGAACAGACAGCAGAGATCACTGTATCCTGAGAGGATGAACATTGGAATACGGTAAGTCAAGATAAGTTCGATGCACTACAATATCAGGTATTGTAGTGCATTGATGGTGATCGCTGATGGACTACAACAGAAGGAGGAACCACCAGCAATGCCAAAGACTATGGGTGAGTGGTAGACATTAGGAGGGGGGGGGGGAAGGGAAAGGGGGAGGAGGGCCAGCCGGAAGGGGAGAGACAGATGTTGGCAGGCGCCCCAAGGACATTGGAGTAGGGGG
>JACMIF010001764.1:0-13349 GCA_014805445.1 Diplogasteroides magnus | reverse complement strand
CATTTTATACAGCATCTCAAGGCCCAACAAACCTCCCTTCTATTACACTCTCCCCATCTCCCCCACCCCCCCCCCCCCCCCTCCCACCTATTTATTCAACTTTTACGAAGGATAGGTTTTGATGAATGGAAGAACAGCTGTTGAGTGAATTCTCTTCTCTTTCCAAGATTCTTTTCGTTGATCCTTGGGTGAAGATTTATTGTTCTGCTCCAATAGTCGTTAGCCAAGTGAAGATGGACACAAAAAAGTGTCGAGTTAGAATAGAAAGTAGAGTGACCATAAGCTTACGGTACCTCTTCATCTGTATCCCCTGCCCTTTGACTAATGTCTTCTCGTGTTCCCCCTTCAACCAGCTGTGACAGAGGTGTCAGGATGCTTTTGCTTCAATGATCAATGGCTTCCTCCTTCCATTCACTCCAATCAAGTCTCTTCTCTTTCATCCATACCGACTACTGTAGTGTCGTGTCCTTCCCCTTGTAGTCATCCATTCATTATGGAATGACGTTCTCCCTCTATGAAATCACTGTGAAAGGCGTGTCATGGATGCTTTTGGTTGTTATCAGTGATAACCTTCAATTAACGGCCTCTCCCCTTCCGTCCTCATTCTATTCCATTCATAGCCATTCTCTTTTATCAGTAGTCTTCATCTGTCGCTTCTCTGCACATTTCCTCACCTTTTCTTCTTTATCGTTTGACCATTTAGCCTTGACTGGCTAAACATTCTCACTTGATGGTAGTTGAGAATATGCGATAACGTTTGGCGCACTGAATGCTTCGTTCCACAGTAATCTCCTGCTTTGACCTTTCGTAGATGGTTTCCCTTTGAGTAACTCCTAGAGAGTTCTCCTTATATATTTATTGCTCTGATATACGCAGTTTCTTGAGTTTGCGTATAGTTGAGAGTGTGAATTCCTTTCCTTTGGTCACTTCCATTTGTCCTTTCACCACATGGTCTTACAATCTCTTCTTCTTCTAACGAGAGTGTGAAATGGATGTTGTAAGAAGGGGATGGACGATGATTTGTTTTGTCTGTCCTCCCTTTACTCCCCCTCCCCTTTGACCCTGAATAAGCTTCTACTGATATGACAGAAGTTGTTGCCTGATGAATGACATCTAGTTTCCCATGTCAATCAACTGTACAGTGTTTTGTGTGTCAATGTCTCATCCGCTCACTCCATTGACACTTCTTCTTCCTTCCTTCTTCCTTTTCTTATTGTCTACATTGTCTAGTAAGTATTCCAATGAATCTTTGCACTTCCTTCCTTTCCGCCTCCTCTTTTCTCTTCTGATTCACCTTTTGACTGTAAATATGTACAAGGATTGTAAAAAGACACGAGGATGCTTCCTATCTCGCTTCCCCTTCAGATAAGCCCTCTTTATTGTGTAATGTAATCATTTCTCCATCTGACCCTCTCGATCGTTGTTTTGTGCCCACTCTTGATGATCGTTCTTCCCTTTATCGTCCCTCTTTATTCCATTCAATCAGAGGTCGTTAATCAGTGAAAGAAGAAAAGGAGAATTAGTCCTTCCAGTTCATTCCCTCACATAAACCATTCACGCGTTCTTTTTTTTATCATGAAATACTTGGTTTTTGTTGGTTCATCTGCTCAAATCTATTATACTTCCTCCATTCGTTTGTATTTCGGATTGACTTCACAAATCGTTTTCTCGTCCAATGGTCTTCTTGGTCTATACGATCTATATTCAATAGACGCTTTTCAAATCCATTAATCACTTTCTTTGTGAATGTTTCTTCCTGTTGTAACGTCATCTGTTCATCCTTACGAAATATCTCAATCTCTCTCTTTCTCTTATCGAATGGACTTTGCATTCAAAGTGTTCATTATTGCAGAATCCTCTCTTCACTCCAATTCTAACACGACCACGTAGAATGAGAATCTCAAAGGATGGAGAAGTATACAGGTATCATTTACAGTCAATATTCTTATTACCTGTCAACAGGCCAATTTTTCACGCACTTATCGTACACCACAGTTATTCCTTGTAAAATTTCTTCATTATGAATACTTTTGATTGGTCTTGTATCAATTATGTCAACTCTTGATGTATAATGTTGATTGTTAAGACGTGAGGACAGTATGGATTCGGCCTCAGTCACCAGTAGCAGTGACAGTGATAGAGGAGGGGAAGGTATTGGAGAGGGAAGGTTCAAGCGACCTCAAGTCACAGTAAGGTACGGTAGTGAGGGAACGATGAAGGATTATGGTTGATGCAATTGTAGCTCAAGGACAATTCCACACATTGAAGTGGATTCATCTGAAGAAGTTGAGGAAACTCCAGTCAAGGTCACATTTCCTTCCTTATTCTCATAATGATTGTTGTAATACAGATGTTCACTCCTCGTTTCTCTTCTCGTCCATCCACTCCCAATGGAGATCGTTCTCTCCCAAGAACTCATTATGCCGACCGTATCCGTGGAGTGGACAACAATCACAATGGCGCCCCCTTGAGTGCCCTTCCTGCCAGAGTTACGGTAAGAGTCTATCTTGTGTATTATTTCGTTTGTTAGTGTGATAGATGTGTATATTAGTAGTTGTAGGAGTCTCTTCAACCGACAGTTCAACCTCGTGATGGTCTTTCTTCACTTTCCTCTTCCCTCAGAAATCTTCGCATTTCTATGAACAATCTCAATGCAACTTCAGGTTTGATTACTCTTCTTTTCTCTATTTCTACATAATAGTTTGGAATGATTTGATGAAGTATCACGAGATAATGTATACAGGTGATCCATCTTCTGCTTCTCCTGAAGTTACCGATTCTCCGATGATGCAAAGATTCCATTCTCGTACCTCTCAGTACCGTAGTCTCAATTTGAAGAAAGGAGGAACGGATAAGAATCAGCAGGTACAGTAGTCTTCTTCCCTCACTGTCTATTCCTCCCTTTTAGTTACTCGATCGTCTCTCTGCACTTCGAGAGAGACTTCATAACACAGATGCATACAAGAGTCGACCTCTATCTAGACAGGTAGACTATTCTAATTCCATTCCATTACTCGATTGTCTCCTTCAGGGATCATCAATGTCTATTGCATCACGTCATTCTTAAAAGTATCCCATTTCGTCTCCTTACTAATACCCTTTATGCATCCTTTAGTAGTTAGGCTCTAGTACACTCAATCATTTATGGGTAGTTGTGTTTATTAGCTTTTATTTGGATCTGGAATTGTATACTGATGATTACGGTATGTGCCCTCTAGAGTGAATATGATGATAGTTGGAAGTCTCTTTATCCGGTTGTTCGATTGATCACAGCACTTACAGCCATTGATAGTATTCCTTGATTGTATATATTGTCCCTTGATTCATTCTATTCCATACGGATCACATTCAGTTTCCCCTTTGGTTCAATCCGATGCATGAAACAATTGTCACTTGTGACAATACTTCTCCCTTTCCCTTCATGACATCTTTGTGCATTCCCTCATACAGCTTTCTCTTTTCAACGAAAATCACTCACTACTATGTCACTTGTGTGGATTACTGTATGTCCGCGTTACACTAGGAACGGTTTTAATAATGCTCCATTATTCTTATCATATCTATTGTATTTACTCGGGATGCTCATTTATTGATGTATAAAACCGTTAGAAGTTCACTTGAAGTGAAGTATAAGAAACAGTTATAGTCTGTCAATTGAGTACATTTCTCTTGAAATGGACAATCATTACGAGAGACAATGCAAACATGGACACGTGTCATAATTGATTCCTTCTCTCCATAATGAGTTGATCCCGTTTGCATAGTAAATGAAGATTGTGTAGTTGATTGAGTGTTCATTCTCTTCATTCAACTATCATTGAATGGTCGCTGTTTCTATCTTTGTGACATTGGCACGAGGCCTCGCTCGTATTGTTCCCAATGTATTCAAGGATGCATTCATCATACTGGAAGTGATCTATCCATTATTTGATTCAGTATACTTATCCCATTCAGATCTATGTCTTAGCTGCTATCACAATCATCCAGGAATTCTTCTATGAGGTCACCATTCATGTATTATGAGTGAAATAATCAGAACTGGGCGGATCTTTCCTCTGTTTACGCTTTAACGGGTTGTAAATTCTTGGGATTCTTAATTCGGACGTTGAGAGGAGAAGGGAATTTGTTTAGTTGACACGATCGAAGGCCTACAGAACATTGATCGAGAAGATTCTGGAGAGTCGATTCATCAAACAACGACTTGAGCAGTGAGAATGGAAGGGAAATTGATGTATGCGGAATTTGTTTAGATGGCGACCTGAGTATCCTGTAGTAGTCATTAGTGGTGCAGATGGAACAATTGGAGAGAAAGTTTGAATGGAATTGAAAGAACTAAATACCGTATCCATTTCAGTTCGTGAGACTTCTTCTCAAATTGAACTTTGCTGTCTTCGCACTCGCTGGTTCTATTCCATTCACTCGTGAATGATCATTGTCTCATTCAGGAAATGCTCAGAAGTTCCGTACAGCAACGGCTGATCTTCCCTCAAAGGAACGTGCCCGAGTGAAAGTCTTCCAACTTGACTTCACTGAGCCTCTCAGAGTAAGGGATACGGTAGTCCCTTTCACTTACAGTATCCTCAGGCTCGTCGTTACATGCAGACATTGGTGGACAAGTTGGGTGAAGTAGACATGGTCATTCTGGCTGCAGGAACCATGCTCGCCCCTGCAAAGGTTCAATCGATAGCCTTACCGTAGTAATGATTGTCGTTGTAGGAGGTTCTGGGTGTTGAGCATCATTGTTGGGTGAATGTTATCAGTCAATGTGCTCTACTGAGGTGAGATTGTTCATCTCTTCATCTTATTGTATTGTGTATTTGTATTTGTAGAATGTTGGAGTCTCATTTGGTTGGTGATGCCCGTGTGATTGCCCTTTCTTCTGTATGTTCTCATATGGCAGAGATTGATGAATGTCCTAATGGTTATCTATATTCTCTCTTCCTCAATCATCATTCATATACAGATCTTCTCCTCAAGAATACTCTTGGAATGCATGAGGCCTATGCTCGTTCTAAACTATTACTTTCAATCTTCTGTGAACAATTGGCACAGTGAGTAACACAATAGACATTCTTTGACTCTTCAATCAAAGGGAATGGACTGCGAAGTCAGTTGAATTGTCTGTTGTGTCTGCTCATCCAGGAGTTGTTAGTGGAGGATTGTACAGGTGGGGAGAGAGGGAGACTCCTGTGAATACATGATTGTAGACACACTTCATTCCTCATTAGATACTTAGTGGAGAAGATGGGTGTAATAATGAGGTGAGAGAAGGGAAGTGATTGTATTGATTGATTGAATTGATTGAGATCTCCTGAAGTAGCTGCTGCCCTTATGATGTCCACTGCAGTTCGAGATGATATCCACTCTGGTTACACTCATTCACATTCAGACACTCATTCTCATTACAGGATCGTACTACGAGGATGAAGTGCCAATTAAACTGCGTCCTGACATTTCTGAAGAGGTGAGCATACGGTAGTCTTACTGTAGAATGAAGAGTATTGTACAGAAACGACACCAGATCTTCGAATTGATCAATGCAAGAGTGACCGACTTCGTGAAAGGAGAACGAATTGCTAATTGATTATGTCTTGAAATGTGTAGAAATGGATTGAATGATGATAGTGATTTGATGCGGTTCTTAAAGGAGCCACAAAGGGAGATTTATTAGCATGCACTTTCGGGTTCACTTCTCTCCATTCCCCCACTTTCTCGACAGATACTTGCCTGTTAACCTCCTTCTTTTGCCCATTGAATGCCATCACGATTCTTATTCCTCTGATCACTTCATCTGCCACAGCTCCTGCCTTCGCAGATTATTTCTGCTCGTGTGGAGCAATGCGCGCGTTCAACCGCAATGTATATGCATTGTCCATAATTTGAGAGAGATGGTCCTACCATAGTTGTGACAACCAGAGGAGCAATATAGATAGGACAAAATGCCAGCAACACTAGCGTCATCTTCCAACTGCAATATTTATTCATCAAAGTATGACATTTCTGTTTACCTTAGAATGAAAACAACAATGATTCCTCCTATAAACTGTGTTGCGTACAGACAAAGCGACCCCAACTTATCTCCGGTTCCGTCTGTTATCCTATCCATTCCCCTAAAGACAGTGTTTGCCATTACGCATTCTCCATGCACATACTGATTCATGATCGAAGACAGTGCTCCCGTGGAATTTCTATCGAACCAAGCCATGTCCTGTCGGAGAACGGCTTGGAAGTATCTAAATGTTGCCGCATTTAGCGACTACAGAGCCTAAAATCGGACTTTTCCCTAATTTTCTGTCCCTGTCGCGCAGCGAGTGTATTCCAACAGCACATCTGAAAAAGATGGATGCCTGTTATTGTTGGATTTTGAATGTGAGCATTTGGGATGATCAAGTCTTTCCAATACTGAAGATGTAGCACAAACCGAAAGAAAGCCGGCAAGTAGTATTGCTGCTCCGAAAGCACCATATTCATATGTAGCATCAAGTATGTTGTGTTCAAATGCCACAAAATCGAAGGATCCTTCATTCCACTAAACGAATTATGTTCAAGCAAAACGGAAGGAAAAACTCGCCGAAACTTGTCCGAGTAGAAGAGAATCCAGTAGGTGCAGAAATACAAATGATAGATACGCATAGAGGGCACCAGAAGTGATTGATGATGTAAGAGGGACGATCATATATACCTTGTGTGACAGAAAATATCACGCCAATGGCAATTAGAAAATAGTCAGCGGCCGAAGCGTAGCGAAACTGATTATTAAAAAAAACTCCATTTTAGGATACTAACAACAAAAATTCACAAGTTCCTTAAGACAAACTCTTAAAAAGGATCGAATAGCCCCTTAGAAATTGAAAAATGGCCATTGAAAATTCATGAATTCAGAAAAAATCGAAAACAACATTCCTGGGTTACTTTTGGGCGTAGATTCCGAAAATGAAACCCATTTTGCATGAAAATCAAAACTCGATTTTTTTTAGCGATTTTTCAATTTAAATTTCAAATATTTATTAAAAAAATTTTAAAATCCTAAAAATAAGCTGTAAGCGTAGAAAATTTTCCTTTTCATTATTTTTTTTAAATGTTATTTTAGATTGGTCATGATTGTTGAAAAATTTCAAGTTTGGCCATGTGTAGATCATTGTCCGGCCGGGTGCTGTTTCCTGATACCTGCTTTTGGTAATATCTTTTTTTCTGTACATATTGGTATATTCAGCATTTAGGCGTCCCATTTTCGCTAATCGCCATAATATCACCGTTCTTCTGTGGCAGCCATCCGCTATTTGACGCACTCGTGACATTATTCACCGTTACCGAATTCCGGTGAGCTGCACAATCCAAAATGGTTGAAGTATTCACGATAAGGTCTTTTCTTTTCAATGGTCTTTCCTGGGAAGAAAGATAGAAACCCCATGTATATGAGGATTCGACGTTTCGTACTAAAAATACCAAGCTGAATACTACCGAATGCTGAATTGTAATTCAGTTCTCCATTAAGGTCTATTTCCAGGAGGCGACTCTGGGCGTACTTGAGGCCGCTTCGCCGTCAGATGATAAGTGTGACAAAACTCAATTCAAGCCAATTCTCCTCAAGCGGAGTGAGGGCGTTAACCTGACGTTACCTGACTGGGTGAATATTTCACTCTATGAGTGTTGCTTGAATGAATCTCCCAAAAAGTAAATTCGATTTTCCCTTTGCACTCGTGGGAAAAAGAAAGGGAGCGGATCGTCTCTTTGCATTCATGTGAATCTCTTGGATTTTCCAAAATATGGCTGATATTGCTAAAAATTGTTCAACATGGGTTTATCAAGCGAGTGGAACTTGACAATTGTTCTGCACAGCGAAAGACAACATGGACTTTAACAATTGCGCCATAACGGTGAAATGAAAACATTCGGAAGAATCTTTCTCACCATTACAGCGCAAAGTTGTCTTTCAAAGCACCTCGTTGTCTTTCACCATTCTACACGTTAATAAAGCTGCATGTGTGGGTGCATTGGACGAGCCATGCCGTCCGAAACATGCGTCATGTGCGACGGAACGGCTCTCAGTGGGGGCAGGGCATATCCAGGAGGTCCTTGGGGAGCATAGAGTCCGTTTCCGAATGATGCAAATCCTGGAGTGGATCCAGGCATGAGATGCCTCATGTGGTGTGGTGTGGGGTGGTGCATATGAACAGGATCAGGGAAGGGAACCGGGTGACCATCTACGAGGTAGTATGGCTGCATCGGGGCAGGGATGAAAGTAGGTTCTGCCTCGTTTTCGGATGATGATGGTGGGGCTTCCTTGCCGCTCTGAAAACAAATTTCATCTAAATGATGAGATAGTTTTTACTACTATATTTGGAATTACTGTGAAAGCTGATGCAATGTTTTCACTATTCGTGCGCAAGTGTTCGTTGGCTGAAAAAATATCTGCAACCTCCGGTGCCACGGCGCAGCTCTTTCCCTTCTTGTAGATGAAAAAGTAGTAGAAGAACACGAGGAAGAGCGCGGGTTGTTGATCCAGGATGGATTGAGCAATCATCTTCAAACGTTCATATTTGAAAACCACATCGTGGATATTTTGAGATCGCCATAGAAACTCTCAATCACAGACAATAAATGACGTTATTCTTGTTTTGATTTCATTAGTGTCTTTAATGGCACTGTCCACTGGTCAGAAAACGCTTTTATGGTTTTCTTTTTCTAGCTCATTTATTCTCCTTTACTTTCCATTGTTTAAAATATGGAAAACAAAAGGAATGATCGTCTTGATTAGGGCTACAAAATTGCTGTTGACAGTAAATCTATATCGATTGTCCCTGAAATTCCGTGCGGGACCATTTATTAAAATTTATTGAATAAAAGAGCTAGAAAAAGAAAACCATAAAAGCGTTTTTTGACCAGTGGACAGTGTTTTTTTAAAACTAATCTTAAAAGTAAACGATCAGCTCTACTGCACATATCAACGTATCAGAGGACAATCTAGGTTTAAAAATGTTTATGAAACCTACACCGAATTCGTATCCGATGTAGATCGAGAACAGGTCGCAGAGGTAGGCGACTAAAAGTATGTTTTAAGTGGCACGTAGGAACACTTTAAAGCAACTATCATGATGGTTGTGCAACTTGCAAGCATGATTTGTATGCGTGTTCGAATACCCAGCCCATGTTACATGAGTCTTAGTTAAAATATTCAGTATTATGGTAGACCGCAATGAAAAAATGGCTATTTACTCACAGATCGTTGGCAACGACATAGCCACCGGGACGATGACGAGCACTTTGTGGGAGCAAGGAAGAGCATTTGGGACACGACAACCGTACTAAATAAGCCTTTCTCTTATCTCAATAATAACTTATTTTAAATAAAATATTTTTAATATATTTAACCTAATATTACATCTTAAATTTACTGCTTCATAAAATCTCACGTAATACACTGCTGCATAGGCGAGAATGAAGCTCACTGTCATTCCTATGACTGGCACCTTCAAATTAATTTTCAATTATTTTTCTCAAAGAAAAGTTATCACCGCATATAGTGGCAGCCAAGTGCCCATCACTCCCATCGCCACACAAACAATCAGCAGGCTTATGTACTTCACGTGTGACCTAAAATACATTCATTTTGTTTGTTCGAATAGATCAGACAGCTCGCTCGTAAACTGTTTCAAAAATCGTTCATTTCTTTTTGGACTTCTAGAAAAGGAAAAGACACCATCATTTATGTTTGCTTGGCATGATGAAAGGCCGTAATGTTGAAGTGGAAATTTGCGCATTATTGATGACAATGATGGTTCTTCCGCCCTTTCACCGCTATGGCGCAAATGATCATGGCTTGGGCATGCATAATGATTCGCGAACGATGCATTCTGTTTGTCTCGCCCCCTCTTCTCTGTTGTCTCTCGTGTGAAGATATCATTGTGGTAAACGGAGTTGAAAGTCAGCCTATATATGTTGAGCGTGAAACCAATTCAAAATCATGGCTAATGGTCAGAGAAACGACGAAATAGCACGCAAATTTGCAAGTGCACAGTCGTCAGTCAGATGGAGTGTGTGTACTCGGAATATCAAGCTCGTTTTCCACAACAGTAGCATCGCCTTCATTGAGCGTCATAATCATAACGAATCGTTCGTGAATCGCATGTGAATCGTTCTGCCTACCCTAACAATGTCGAACTTGCCTTTCACCTACTTGGCATGGCTGAAGTCGGCATTATCCCCTTCCTTCTGCTCATTCTCCAGTTCGTTAGACGATTCTTGCAGGAATATGGCGCCGGAACCGTTGAAGAAGATTGTGAAGATGTAGAAGGAAGAATTGTATATACCAATGAGCGGCTCGCCCCTTATAAAGCACTTTATTCATGCAACTTTATTATAATTTTTAACGAAAATTATTTTCCATTTTTTTTATATATTTAGGCTCATTGCAATAAGAGCAACTACGACGAAAATTTGCTGGTGGGCGTTGAGATCGTAGCTTTATAATAAGGATAATAACTACACCCAAACGAACCAGTGATGATTGCAAATAACGATGAGGATGGTGACTACATCGATCGCAGCCTGAATAGCTTATATAAGTTGGAAAGAATGCGCTTCTGCATCGAATCAGGGCTTGGTCGTAATATTGTTGCATTCATTCAATCTCAGGCAGAATGATCGCGAGAGTGCATTCCGTCTCCATGTACTCTCCTTCGCGCGGTCATATTTGGTGTGAAGGCACGACCGCAGATGGAGAGCACAGAGAGACGGAATGCACTCTCACTTTCATGGTGTCTTCCCTAGTGATTATCTATAGAATAATAGATCCGGTTAATAAGGAAGAAAGAGCTAGAAGACAAATATAGACCCCCAATCGGATACTCAATCGAATAATGGATAAATCCATTAGATTTACAAGTCATTTTATGTATCAGATTCCCTCGCTGCATTCATTCCTTCCCTAACGAATACATGCGCACGGTTCTTTCACAGTGAGCTAGACAGGAATCGTTTACTTTTAAACCACTCATCTTACCAGCTTACTGTTAGAATGCGATCTTCATGCCTGCAGGGCATTGAGAATAGTCATTAAGGCTAAAACTTTCTCGGCCAAAGTTCGAATCCTTTCCTATTTGTTTGCTCCCAAACACTTTGAACGCATTTTTCCACCGAATGTTGAATAAAGATTCGATTATCAATATAAAAAAAATTTTCGTTATAGGACCTCTTTTCCTTCCACAGGGGCTCCAATGAGAAGGTCGATTCGCCACTTCCGAAACTTTACTATCTAATAGGGTGGGGAAAGGAAGCAAAATCATTCGCCGCGTGCTTGCTTTTCAGCACGGCTAAAAGACACCGGTGCACATTTCGAGGAATGAAATAGTCACCGGTGACTATTTGCCAAAGTGAGTACAGCTAAATCTACTCAAAGCAAAGATTTTGGGCTGAAATTTTTATAGTAACTTCTCAACTGCATGTCTATATCACAATCCAAATTTCACGCCATTTGGCTAAGAACGAATCATACTGTAAATAGTCAGAGCTGGCCATGAAATAGTCACCGGTGACTATTTCATTCCTCGAAATGTGCACCGGTGATTATTTGCGTGGCGTGGAATGAAAGCGCAATTAACGCTTCCTTTCGTGCTTCCTTTCCCCACCCTACTATCTAACAACAAAAACTTGTAGATATTTCCAAAGTATTCGATTGAGTATCCGTGTGAGATGTCAAACGGATACTTCGCAAACGGATACTATCCGTATCGATTTCATTCCTGGCTATTTTAGTCGGATAATGATTATTGCGGTAATAAATAGGGTGGAGAAATAAAGCGCAAATGAAAGCGCTTTGATCATTTTCATTCCACGCCGAGCAAATGAAAGCGCTTTCTTTTCGCTGTCCGAAATGAAAGCGCTTTCTTTTTACAGTATCAAATTAAATGGCCGATAATGCTACCAAACGTGACAAAATGCAAGTAGATCGTTATGGGATGTTCGAAGGCTGTTAATAAACTAGGTCACTGACTTCGAAATTTTTTTATTCAAGCATACAAGAAGGCAGTGATGAAAAAGAAAGCGCTTTCATTTCGCACTGGGAAAAGAAAGCGCTTTCTTTTGCCCGGCGTGTAATGAAAGCGCGGGGACGCTTTCTTTCTTTCTTTCCCCACCCTAGTAATAATGCAACATAATTTGAACCTTCGCTGCTATGGCCAGTGCCGTCGTCACAAAGCACGTCCACAGGTGCGAATTGAGACGATTACGATATTTGTAGATGACAATGATGAAGACGACCTCGACCGCGGCATCCACCGCAGGTCGTACTTTAATTAAACTTCATTATTTATCGCATTCCTAGTACTGTACTTCAAAACATCTGGAGCAATTACTGTAAGTGAAATCGTATAATTGTTACAATATTACTTACTCAGACTCAAACCATCCATGGCTGGCAGCGGTAGATGGTAAGAGTAAACTAAGAGCAAAGGAGAGAGCGAATTACTCCGGGCCATTCACAAGTGTTATGACTCATACTCCCATACCCACGATACTACGGGCGCCTATCCTAGAATCAGAAGCATATACTGAATGTTCAATCTCACAACTATACGACCCCACGATATGCCTTTTTCAGTGCCGGAGGCTTACCCGCCTCAATCTCTTTCGAACTCTAATCTCTCTAATTCGTTGAGGACCACTCTACAGAGCAATAGGCTAATGGAATGTACATTGGTGCACCTTATTGACAGAAATGGGCGCTCTGGCACCGTTTTCTTGATCTTTTCCGCTGTGAAAATGTTCTAATCCTGTGGCGACTCGGCACTACACAGACATGATCGCTATAAACATTCACAAACAAAAGTCGGTGGTACAAACACTGCGTTGTTGTAGATGGTAGGTGAACGACAATTACACAAGACAGATAATAAAAGACCCGAAAACTAATCGAGCATCTGCTTTGCAATCAGCTTGGAGTATATTCCATTAAGAGCAAACAACTCTTTATGTGTGCCTTTTTCCACGATTTTTCCCTCTTCACAGACAAGAATATCATCAGAGTTCTAAACGGTCGTATTTTGCTTCGTCTACTACGAATTGTTAGATTCTCTTCACAGACCTGGATGGTGGAAAGTCGATGAGCGATAACAATGCATGTCCTTCCTTTGCGAGCTGAATCCAGTGCCTCTTGAACCACCTTCAATTGCTCCTTTCCTTGCACCAATCAATATATGTGCCAGGGGTACAAAATCGGCAAATTTGTCGTCGAGAAAACAGCACGTCGGAGATATTAGGTTGGGGAGAAAGTCTTGACCACTTTTTAAAAACACATCTATCTTTACTTAGAGAAGTTGCACAATTCCAATGTGTGTGGTTATGTATAGTAG
>JACMIF010001763.1:7050-21581 GCA_014805445.1 Diplogasteroides magnus | reverse complement strand
GGCCGGCACCGTGCCGGCCACCCCAATCTCCGGCAGTCACCACCACCGGATATGCAACACCCAAGTGACAAAACCGAAGCATCTTGAAGAAAAAAAAGAATGATGAAAAAAAATGAAATTTGCAGCTTTTCGTGGCTGCAAAGAAGATTGGCAAGACGACATTCGAGTGGACTAAAACAACAAAGAAGAATCAGAAGACGGGGATACTCTCATCGAGGAAGCGAAAGGTACATTCAATTTTATCTATCTCATGTTCTGTCGTATTGTGAATGATAAAAAAAACGAGACGGTCCAATCAATGATTGACCGAGGCACACTTGAGATAAAAAGACAAAGCGAAAGCGTCTCCGTATTTTTCTTGGTCTCTAGTGCACTTATCCAGGCAGCAGCCTGAGTGCAAAGGAAGAGATAGGAAAGAGCATCTGAACAACACTACAGATTTCATCACTCATGGTGCGGAAGCTGAGGTGTTCTCGTGTTAGCGACATTGTTATCACCTCTCTGCGCTGTATCATTGCGCACTGTTTTCATTTTACAATGTCTTTATTTAACATTACAAATTGAGATGTCGATGATGTCCAAGGCCAATTCATCTCCCGCAGCCCCGCTCGAATCCTCTGGCAACCGAGATATGGACAGATCAGAGGACCACAGTTCCATGGGTGTGTTTCCTTTGAATCTTCAACACCTGGTCACTTTCTGAAACAGATAACAACACCGAAATTAGAAGCCAGAGTAAAATGAAAATGGAAGGCGAACATGTTAAAATCGGCTACTTACATTTCATTTTGCTTTACCTTGTAGGAGGAATTGACAGTTTCAAACTGCCAATAGTGGCAGTTCTTTTTCTGTGTGAAATCAATAAGGAATGCTCACTGCGTCCGTCGAAACAATCAGTTATACCCAGTATGATCGTTAAGTTTTTTTGACCCTGTGCTCTTTCACTTTTACCTGGTATTTGGTGGAACTGATTCAGCATATGTTTCACGTGGGATGTCCATAGGAGAATAAAATTTATCAGTTCAGAGACAGTTTCGATGGCTTCTCCTAGATCACTCGGATGGCTTATTTAGTAATTTTGAAATTTGTTACAGATAAACCCAACTTCCTGTCCCTTCTTCCAAATGAAATTCAAGCGAAGATCTATTCATTCCTCCCACCGAATGATGCTAATAAAATGAGACTGACGAGTCGATCGATAAAGGAAGTCATCGATAGACATGAGAAGAGAATCTATGCCAGGTGAGCGTGTCTAATCATTGATATTTTATCGCTCTTCTGAACGCCAGCTGCACAATATATTATCTCACCAGGTAATGTTATTGGTTGATGAATCACCGCGTTTTCATGAAAAAGGAGGGAATCATAAAATGGTCATTATTTCCATGTTACCCTTGTGCCTTTCAGCCGTTCTCTTGAAAAGCAATTGTATCTCGGTGAAACGTTTTGCCAAGTTAAACTCATCTTCAACAAATTTGCGCTGATGCTGCGTTTCGATGCCGTGCAATGTACAAGAGCGTGGATCGGCTGCGGAAAAGAATACGTTTGTTCTTTTTTTGAGGATTTTTTATATCGTTCATGTCAAGAATACAAAACGAGTTACTATTGTGGAAAAACCTTTTTCTCAAATTACAGGCTCAATTGCCACATCTGACAAAGAAAAGCTTTTTACAGGGTTCAGAATTCTGTTAGCAAAACGATGCTCATTTTGTATGTCCGTCCTCCACAGCGCAGAGACGGCCAGGAATGAAATTAGACCACTGGGAGTCGAAGGAATCGGTGTATCCCCACAAGCATCTGCCAATTCCTTCGATTCCTGCGATTCCCAGTGGTCTATTTTCAATCTAAATGGTTGTCTCTGTGCTGTGCAGATGGCTGGGCAATGGAGGATGTAGACACAAAATGAGTGTCGTTTTGCTAACAGAATAGAAGTGCCCAACCTAATTATCAATATCGTTTCCCATAATGAAACACTGCGATTACAGAAGGAATGGAAACACCAACTTCACAAGTCATCACTCGCAAAAGAAGACTTCCTAAATCAAACGATCGACCATTGCTTGAAGAAACTCCTGCATAGGAAAGAACTACCCAAAGAATTCATAAAACATCTAGTTCAGGTCCGCGGGCACAGGAAAGCTTGAAATAGAATTTGAGAGCTCGCTCAATTCTCCATTTTTCGAGGACTTCGAGGAAACAATAAGGAATGCGCGGGAGCTGATCATTTGGTTGAAATCTATCGACATTCCCCTTCCGGACGCGCACAGGTTAGCATCATCGAAAGCAATATTATCATCGCAAACAATCAGCATTATCTCCCTCTTTTTAAACGTTCCAGAAACATGTTATTATATAACAAAAAACTAAATTTATAAATTTTTAATATTTTAAATTACATTTTTAATTCGCACAAGTATTTCAGATCCATATACGCCCCAAGAAGGTCCTTAACCATAAAAGGCGACCATGATTTTGCTGAACACCAATTGCTTGACAATCGCTTCTTCGGAGGTGATTCACTTTGGGTTCTTGTAGCAAATGTGCTATCCTTTTTGTCGTCTATTAGCAAAGTGACCAATCAATGAGAAACATATGCGCCTAATAGGGCTGTTTAAAATGGTGGAAGATATGAGTGTCCTGGACGTTAGCGACGTAATCGTGAAGTAGATGACCATGACGTTCTTGTCTTTCACTCATTAAGAAGAATATGTTTTTGCAGAAGTCGGCGCTGGACAGTTACGTCTGTTCTCACATGGTGAATATCCATTTTCCATGACTGCAGAACAGTTGGAGATGGTGCTCGGAAGAGACGACCTCAGCAAATTGAACATTGAGTTTGTGGATGGATCGGAAACCTCGTTCGATGGTCCAAAACGCGCAATACAGGTATATTTTGAACCTTCAACCTTTACAATCAATAAGATCAAGTGAGATACTTCATTTTCAGCAACTTCTTCGCTCCAGTAACAAGTCCGTTGATGTTATTTTCAAGGATATTCCTTGGTCAGAATCACATGGAATTCTCACTCAGATTGAGGGCTTCATTGAGGAGAAGAGACCACTGGAAAGGAAATGGGAAGACTTCGATGTGGAAACAATTTTCACGTATCAGATTCTCGATCATGTTGTTACTGTAAAAGTGTTGTATTGTTATTATTACTATCTACAGGTCACATGCTGATACCATTCTTGTTCGTGCTCTTTTATCGTTCATTTTTTTCTGTCTTTTCGTATGCTTTTATGAGACAGAGACAATTGATTTCTGTGAAAAATGAAAGTTAGTTGAACACATACACAACCACCCCTCTTTGAAGTTCTTCGTTCAGCTTTTCGCAATACCATTACAATATTATTTCTGGGGAAGGCAGAATGAACGCGAGGGTGCATTCCTTCTCTCTGTGTTTTCCATCATGAGGTCATATCTGGTGTCGACCGCACGGAGGAATGTACTCTCGCGTTCATTCTACCTCCCCTAATTTTCGCAAAAAATGAGCCTTCTCTCCCATTAAAAAAATGTTCAAGAAACATGTTGTTAGATAATATAAAGAATTTTTAATGGATTGATAAATTATCGAAAGTGTTTCAGATGCATATTCTCTCCAAGGAGGTCCCTATACATTCAAGGCACATATGAAGTTGTTCATCACCGGTGGCTTGATGATCGTTTCTTTGCAGGTGCAGCAAACGTGCAAACTTTTTGTCGTCTATTAGCAAAGTGACTAATCAATGAGAAACATTCGCGCCTAATATTGCTATTAAAAATGGTGAAAGACAAGAGTGTCCTGGACGTTTGCGACGTAATCACGAAGTAGATGACCATGACGTTCTTGTCCTTCACTCATTAAGAACTATATGTTTTGCAGAAGCCGGCGCTGGGCAGTTAGAGCTGATCTCACATGGTGAATATCCATTTTCCATGACTGCAGAACAGTTGGAGATGGTTCTCGGAAGAGACGACCTCAACAAAGTGAACATTGAGTTTGTGGATGGATCGGCAACCTCCTTCGATGGTCCAAAACGTACAATACAGGTATATTTTGAAACTTCAATCTTTACCAGGGCTGGGACAGAAAATATTTTTTTTCTGAAAACAGAAAACAGAAATTCTTGTTTCCAAAATGCAGAAAAACAGAAAAAAATGCTCACAACTCGACATTTTTTTACACGCAAAAAGGGAAATCTCGGACAGAAACTAACCTATAAAAATTTTCTGTTTTTTCTGCTCAGAAAATAAAAATTTTCTGTTTCTGGTCAGAAAATTTTCTGCTCGAAAAAAAGGCAGAAAACAGAAAATTCAGATACAGAAAATCCCAGCCCTGATCTTCACAACCAATAAGATCAAATGAAATCAAATCAAACATTTTCAGCGACTTCTTCTGACCAGTAACAAGTCGGTTGATGTTAGGTTCTTCTGTGTTCCTTGGCCAGAAGCACATGAAATGTTTGAGGGCTTCATTGATGAGAGAGAGGGGGAAGACACACCAGACGAGGAGCGTGTGTCTCTTTTCACATATCAACTTCTTGATCATATTGTTACTGCAAAAGTCTACTGGCCATTTTCAGATGGTTACTATCTAGATGTCACATGCTGATTTCATTCTTGTTCGTGCTGTTTTATCGTTCGTTTTTTGTCTTTTCTTATGTTTTTGAGTTAATTGAATTCTGCGAAAAAATGAAAGTTGGTTGAACACATACACAACCATTCATCTTTGAAGTTCTTCGTTCATTTTGTCGCAAGTCACGATATCCTCCAGAATCCCCTTGACCTAAGACGTAACTTTATAGTCAAACATCAATAATCACATCAACATTTTCGAATAAAAATTTAATCTTCCTTTACTTCTCCTCATTTGACAATATTTAGTGGTTATGCTTGATGCAATTGAAAATAACGACGGCTTTTATATCCTCCTTCAGTCCAGTATTGCAATGGTGTTTTAATTCTCATTATGCGGGGGCGGTCGTATTGCTTTGGTTGATGTGGCAGGGGCGATGCTTCGGCAAACTGGAAGGGGATGAGGTTATCATGGTGCAAAAGGTAAAAAGGATCGCAATGAACAACGAGAACAAGAAGATTGGTCTGTCTGTCTGTCCGTGGCGCTTCAGAAAACCACTGCAAACTAGTCCTAGAGGCTCAAACCAAAAGGTTAGAAATGAACGGCTGTCAATAACTGGGTATTTCACGGTCTCTACTAATCTCAATCTGATTGAATTGAGTCAATCGCCTTTCATTGCTCCTTCCTAAACCATTATTCTTCTTTTCTCCCTGATCGACCCTTCCCTTCTAAATGCAACCATAAGTTTCATCAGTTTCAATAAATCTCTTCATTTACTATTATGATGACTCTACACAGACTAGGGTGCAAAACATGATATAAGTAACCGATACATATATATGACTAAAACAACTTCAGAACAAATGTTACAATATCAGTTATCTATTCCACAACATTATGTATAACCGTAATTCTTCTGTTCAACATGTAGTTAATGATTTCGGTGAAATAAGCCACAATTTGGCAGTATTTTTCATTCAATTTCACGCGTAGCCATGAGAAAAATAATCGAGCGCCTACCACTACGGATGCAATTATAGAAAATTTGATGAAATAGAGCAAGAAATCCACTATATCCGTTCCAGCATCATCAGAATCTTCATGTGTCTCCGTATTGTCTCTCTCGATCTAAAACACCACTTCATGCAAGTAATATTATTTCGCTATACCTGAGAAATGTATCTGGTTTCATCCATATGCAATTGCAAGAGATCTTTTTCAGGTATGTCGTCTAATAACTGCAGTAAAGGAAATAATTTAGAAGAAGATTAATTGTAACCTGTTCATCGTGAATCAGAATTCCCCCATTTGGCTGAAAGTTACCTTCTCCTCTTCCCCAAATTAGTCAAATCTGACTGCATCAATTTTGGCAATCATACCCTTTCCACTTTCCAATTTTTTAAAAATCATAATAATTGTTTCCGCATTAGGCTTTTTAAATGATTGATTGAAAAATTCGAATATTTGATCTGTTGTGCATGATTGTCAAAAATAAACAATAAATTGCATACCTGATCTTGTTTGTCATTTCCCGCAGATGTTCTGTTTAGGAGAACGTAGGGAGTCGATTACGGAGCCTTAGTAGGAGACTAAAAGAGTAGGATGATTCAGATCGAAGATATGACGAACATACAAACTGCGAACGGGAGGTGGAGAGAATAGTTGCAGAAAAGTATGAGGGACGAATTTATGAGATACACGAGAGGAACCTAAAGATATTGCAACCTTCTTATAGAGAGTAGATAGTTAAATTCAAAATCTATCCGCTAACGAAGAGAGACGTAGTCGCAGCTGGTTCTCCACGACAAAAGCTCAAGTGGAAGGAGTTAGGGAGGGGGGGGGGGAGAAGTGTGAGAATGCATAGAAAAAGCGTAAAGTTGACAGAAGTGCTAACAATATTACAATAAACATAATTGTTCATCGAGAACGGACACTACCGTAAAAAGAAAGGTTTTCAATATAACAATTCAAAGAAGCAAAAAAGCACTTTGTTGAAAAGTGGGAGGAATTGACGGTTGAAGGAATGCGAAAAGCTACGGAGGCACTACTGAAGTGTCTGACAATCTACAATTGACATCTTTACAATCAATGTCTTCTGTCCGGCATGCATGAACTTGAGTGAGGAGAGAGTGTGTGAGGCAGAGAGAGAAGTGACAGTAAGAGGGTTACCCGTTGTTATAGACAAATGTAGAGGGAAGAGGCGTGAACCGAACGGATTGAAAGGTCATAATCATTCAAAAACAAAGTGTTTGCGGATGGGGCGACTGAAGATGAAGAAGAAGGGTGCGACTAAGGGCGAGAAGCCGAAGTGAGACGATTAGGAAGAGTCGAGTGGAGTCTTTACAAGCGAACACAGGCAGAGCGACTTGCAAGTGAAATAATGACGCCGAATCCATGGATATTTGAGTTATAATTGTTGAATGAATGCGTTGTGCGAACTCTGAGATTGATTTCGCATCTGTACATTTCTAGGCTTTGGCGCAAGTGTAAATGGCACGTCAAAATACAGCGATGCAATTAGAAGCTACAATCGGTAGATAACGAGATAATGAAAATAGTCCACTGCTCTTGGATTACATGCAATTATCACGGGCTTCTTCGCCTCAGATAATGAGCGCTTGTCACTAGGTTAGCATCTGTGTGAGATTGCTGATGGAACACCTATCCATTTCACCATTACAGCGCAAATCTCCATATCGCATCTGGCATTTACCGTCATGTCCATACACAATTCTTCAGCTCAAATCAAGGTGCAAATATTGTCCAACTGAATGAAAAAAACAAGCATTTATAAATAGAGTACGATCTGATGATAGAATGGCTTTTTCACTGGCCAACATTGGATACAACCCGGGCGAGCAACCAAAACGAGTGTGAATATTCTAATAAGGATCATTGGGTCGTGTTCTCAGATGCTCTTGTAGCTTGGGAAGTGAGGCGACCTGAATGTTTTTTTCTTCGTTCCTTGTGTGTCCTTAGCTCGGGGAATCCTTCGTACAAAACTTCCTTAGTCGCAGGAACAGTCACTTCGAGTGACTCCATTCTGACTGCCATCAGAATGTCTGCGAAGGTCAACGAATCGCCCACCAACCAGTCGGAAGGGTTCTGAAGGACCGGCAATAAGATATTTTTAAAATATGATATTAAAATATTCGTACTGAATTTGGATGAACATTGCTTCACAGTTCAAATCCTGTATTTGCCCACCCCGTGAAACTTATTTGCAACTTCCTCATAAACGCTTCGTGCGCTATGTAGTTCGCTACTTCTTGCACGTGGAAATGAGAGACAACCACTCCGAAGAGACGAGAAGCGCGGAATGAGAAGTTTTTAGTTTCTGTCACCTTCTGAAGAATCTTCTGGAAGATGGGAAAGTGCTTAGCACGCGCGGGAAGCCACTGGTCCGTGTACAATTTGTCCTGAAACATCGTTGGTATTAGTTCTGGATGATAAGGAATCAGTTTCTATTAGGGTGTCGCAAATGGGAATATATTGACAGCCGTCTGACTAGTGGTGGATTCGAGCCGAAAACACGACCGGGCGCTTATAGACGGAGACGAAGAAATGATGTACTTTTGGATCGGCTGTCAATATAGTCCCATTTACGACATCCTGGTTTCTATTAGGTTGGCAACTAAGTCTTTTCCCATTCCATCTAAATCTTGTAATTCAATATCAATATTTCGAATCAAATACGCATATGCACCATCATTATCAATGACCTCCCCCCATTTCACTGAGAGCTTGTGGTTGTCCTCCTTCCAGAACTCCGCACGGAACAAAGCGAAATATTATTTCAGCAAGGATCTCAAACAAATTTTTATTCGAATTTTCCTGTACTTTCAAATGAAAGTATGGGTACTTCTGGTGGTTATTATGAATGTTAGCGGTGGACGCCACAGAACTGCAGAAGTGCCATCGATCTATCTCTTTCGTTATATTCTTTTTTCATGAAAACCAAAACTTTTGAAAACCGCATTTCCCTTATATTCCGAAGTGCTTCACGGAAACTAATGAAGATTGTTCAATGTGAATACGCTCAATGTATCATCCAGGTAGCATTCTATCACAATCAATTAAATATTTTGATAGGGAATCTCTGGACGCTCTTGGAAAAATCTTCATTCAAAACCTTGGAATCCGTTAGTTGCACTGTTAGTCACTTTTTATGGCTTTCACATAACAGTTTGCTCCAGCCTCCCGGAGCAAAGCTATTGAGTGACTAGGGCATCGATAATTATTTAGGGAAGGACATGTATACAATCCGCATTTGAGGTGGTGCCTGCTGCTAATGTGGTTAGGCAGAGAATATTTCGAATGACCCGGATCGCACAGTCAAAAAATCACTCTAAATCGGACTAAGTAATTCCTGGGAAATATTAGCTGGACCGGATATTGAACCATTTTTGCAATCCATTGGTAGTGCTCATAATTTTTGTTTTATAACAAAAAATAACCTTTTCATTGGAGTGAGAAACTTGAAAAACAGCTTATTTGCTAAAATCGCTCATTTGGTCATTTTCACAATTTTGTGTGCCATTTTACGGAGAGTAATTTGATTTTTCTCCACTGTGTCCACCGTGTTCCTTGAGTAATGGCCCATTAAGACAAACAAATTGAGAAATTCGAGCACATCTCAACAGGGGGCGGCCATAGGATTTTCATGATAATCAAAAATTATGAAAATATTGCCCTAGGGGTAGTTTTTGACGTAGATTCTGAAAATGAACTTCATTTGGCATGAAAATGGAAAATCGAATTTTTATCGATTTTTTTAGAAAAAAATTCAAAAATAAATTTTTTAATGGAAAAAAATAAAATGTGCTATATAACTTCAGATTTATGTTTTTGGTTACCCCGGCCATATTTGGCAATTGTTTGAAAATATTCGAAGCTTATTGAACCATTATTTACGACCATCATTTCCCGAAAACTGCAGATTTCGCCTCTTATATGGCTCCGTCGAATCATGGCACTAACTCCTTTGGAAAGTGCATCAAATTCTGACCCAGAAAAATATTTTTTCCCGAGGATCGGGATTGCAGCACCTTTCGAGAAAAAATGGTGAAAATGGTCTTAATACAAAAAATTCTAAAAAAATTTTTTAAATGAAATTGTCATGAATGGAAAACATTTTCTTGTTCAATTTAACTTCATTTTTGTGTTTTTGAATATACGACTCGTATTTGACAATCGTTTGGAGTTTTTCTGAATGTATTTGAACCATTGATTTTCGGAATGTATTTGAACCCTCTTTTCTGGAAAAACGCTTTTTTCCAGAAAAGTCTTATCTGGTTCCTACGAATCGCGCCATTCGGATCACCGAAACGTGCGTGAAATTCTGCACTGGAAATGTACTGTTTGCATATAGTGAGACACTTTTGAAAAGTCCCCCCATTTTTATGCCTGAACCAGTAGGTCTAGTAAAAATCACAAAAATCATACTACGTAAGTACTCTCCATTGCGGGTATGCACGTCCCTCAGTGAAGCCTGGTTCTTGCTGTAGAAAATCCCAAACTTAGCATAATTGGTCAATTTCGAGAGTTTTGACGCTTGTTTCTCGTTCTAGAAATTTTCTCCGCCAAAACTGAAACATGCTTTAGACATCTCTGCCCAAGGCCTATGTCCTGTGAACATCTCATCCCGAAAGCTCGGCCCCGATGCGTGCACTTCCCTGGTTAGAATTTTTTGTATAAAGACCATTTTCACCATTTTTTCTCGAAAGGTGCGGCAATCCCGATCCTCGGGAAAAATTTTTTTCTGGGTCAGAATTTGATGCTCTTTCCAAAGGAATTAGTGCCGTGATTCGACGGAGCCATATAAGAGGCGAAATCTGCAGTTTTCGGGAAATGATGGTCGTAAATAACGGTTCAATAAGCTTCGAATATCTTCAAAAAATTACCAAATATGGCCGGGGTAACCAAAAATATAAATCTGAAGTTAAATAGCACATTTTTTTTTTTTTTTCCATTAAAAAATTTATTTTTGAATTTTTTAATGGAAAAATCGATAAAAATTCGATTTTCCATTTTCATGCCAAATGAAGTTCATTTTCAGAATCTACGTCAAAAACCACCCCTAGCGCAAAATTTTCATAATTTTCTGTGATTTGATCTTTTTCCCATGGCCGGCGATGCTCGAATCTTTTTTTTTAAAATTTTGTTTGTCTTAATTTTAGGTTATACCGCGGATTCAATGGAAAGATGACCATTTTCTGTTTTGAGAGTATTCTTCGATACAAAAAGTTGTGCAAGCGGGTGATCTCGGTGAAATTAGACAGTCTCGATCAGATCCGATGTCAAAGCATGGTTGACCGTAACAGTATTTCGATACTCTCTAAACCAAAAACAAGAGGGCGAACGCATTCCTATAATCTATATCAATATTTCTGATTAGTGATTTCTCACATTCTTGAATCGCAGAAGTTTCTCGTGCGCCTCAACGAGCTGAAGGAGCATTACGGTAGTCGAATGGTGAGAGTCAAGCAAACATATTGCGTGTGCAGGGCTCCAGCATCCAGCTGAAAGGATGAATGTAGTCGATTGATTCAGAAGGGTCTTACCAATAAGAAGGCTTGAAAGCAGAAATCGTAGTGATCGATCAAATTCTTGGCCTGGAAAGAAGAATGAGATCGAATGAAGAAGAAAAGGGAATGAACCTCTTGGATCAGAGCGATCGTCGCATCACTGTACATCTGAATTCAGCTTTTAATACTCAATAAAGACGTGGAGCTCCCAATTTGGGTGCTTCTTTTCAGAAAGAGTTTGAATTGACCTTGTGGCTGGAGGAAGAGGCGACCGGCCGTAGTGGAAGAAGACTAGAAGAATGAGATGATTCATAATGGAAGGTCAGCATGCAAAGTTGCTGATGAAAAATTAGGGTAATCCAAAAGTTAGTGCAATATTTCAAAAAAAAAATCCCTTTCTCATTTCTGGTACCGCTTATGAAAGGTCCTATACTGTTGCAACCAAAAACTCATGTTGGGCTCAGTACCTTCATTGAAGGGCACAGATCTGTTTGAGAAAAGCTGTATTTTTAATAGAATGTTGCAAATGATGCAGTCAAGCAAAATTTTAATATGTAAATATATATAATGTGTCAGAAATCTGAGACAAAAGGTGTGATGGGGCAAGGGCCGGAGCGTTTTGACACCCACCCGAATTATTGTTGCGATTATAAGAACTGTGCGCGGCTTTGTACATAGCAAATGGGAGATCATAACCAATAAAGTGTTAGTTTTTATCTCGAGTAGGAAAGAATCCACTTTATTCATTAAGACACCACATTGCCAATATGAGAGTGAGATGAAATGAATAGCACGAAAACCTGGGGAGTTCAGTTAAATCGAAATGGATTAGGAAATCGAAAATTAGACAGTTATAGAGAGCGTGTCAAAAGCTTTTAAAGCTGATTTTCGTTTGTCACTGGGCCTTTTGATAAAGAGCCATAACAGATTATGACAAATGAAAAGCAAAAAACTAGAGTAGCCTAAGCAAGCACTTACGCAAGCGCTTGTTTCATTCCTCGCGGTATACCGCGCGTACGCAAGCGCTTGGTTAAGATGAATCCTTACACAAGCGCTTGCGTAAGAAACAAGCGATTTTCCCCTTTCAGCTTTGAATATATCGATTTGCAGTCAAAAGCAAAGTTTCATTTCTGATCGATTCGAGCATCTTTCGTGTTTACAAAAATTATGACGTTGAAACGAAGTATAAAATAGCTAGATTTCTTAGCCAAGCGCTTGCTTAAGGAGACCGCTTACGCAAGCGCTTGGCTAAGAATGACCGCACGCCGCTGCTTATGTAAGCAGAATTGCTTGCTTAGGCAACCCTACAAAAAACCATAGAAGAGAATCTGTTCGAAATGTATGAAAGGGAAATGTATATATGAGTGGCCGCCGGTATGGCGAAACTTATTCATCGGAGATTTTATTTATAATATTCCATTCGTTCCTTGTCGTACATGTTTTTGATCTGAAGAAAATGTCAAAATTTAATATAAATTAATTGACTCCCACCGTTTTTTGTCCTATCCGCAGTACCACTCCCACTGCATTTCCTTCCAAAATAGTTGACTGAGAGAATGCCACGTTATTATCCAAAAAGTAGTGCCAATGAAGAGAGTCCGCCGATATGTCAAACTCCTTCTTCGTCTCGTGAATCCAGTTGGTTTGAACCTGACACATAATTAACTCGGCAATGTGGCCAAAGCTGGCTCACTGGTTAATAAAGTTAATATTATTAGGCTGTCAATATGAAAGTTTTTAAATTATAATACCTTTAGTGCGTCACCCGAGATAAGGCGAATATCCGCATAAACTTTATCCGCCGCCTTCAATTCAGTGATGTCACCAGGAACAAGATGCTGCAAATATTCAAAATGCATCTTTGCCTTTGGAAAGATGAGATTACTAAAGATCCTCAATATGGTGCATTAGCCTCTTCTCGGAATGTTTGTCGCCACAGTGGTTGGGGTTGCCACTTTGACAATGGCGGATGCGGGCAGGTGAGGGCCCCGCCCAAATCTTCCAGGCCTTTTTCTCCCCAATGACAATGTTTTGAGCCTCCTCCGCTCCCCTTCCTTCCTTTCAATTATCGTACTTCCCATTTCGGAAAATAGTGATAATGTCTCATTGAATATTTCGAAAAACAATCAACGGTAAAATTGTAGCTGTCATCGAGAGCTTCAAGTTAGCTGTTGACTGAAATCGCCCAATACATTGTCTTTTTGGAGAAACAGTAGCAAATTATTTGGGAGGAGCCCGCACCCGTCTTTATCAATGGGGCGGCGTAAACCACTACACAAGCGATAAACAAAAGTTCCGGGAGACTAGATGAATACGACAGACACTTTGTACCGATTGCAAATGAGAAAAGCTGATAAAAAATACCTCGGATGATATTTGCTTGCTCTCGCCTCCTCGTCTCACTGTTACGATCTGAACCGGTTTCGGTTTTCCAAACGTTGGACAAGTGAAAACCCCTACCGAAGAAGTGAACGGTTCCTCGTTTTCACATTTGCTCCACCAATCGAAATGGAAATAAAGATAAATTCCAGCCCATGCAAAGAAAAGTGTACTTGTGAACTAAAGAGAAGCAGCCATTTAGGATTTTATGAACGTAGAGAAACTCACATGCCCCACATGTTTCATGCTTATATGCATTCCAGGCTTGTCTATGATAATAATAATGTATATCACGCTCAAGAACCTGTAAAAATTCGTGTAAATATTTTCATGTAGAGCAAATACGACATAAACTAAGGTTTTACTTATTCCAACTCACATGGTTAGGAGAAGGGCCAGAGCAAAACTTTTGGAGATGCTATCTAGAATGGGTTCCTCAACTGCGAAAGCAACATTCATGCCATGTTCCTTCACTAATTCCTCATTTTTTTTCTTCCGAAAGGCACTAAATCTTAGGTTTCTTACACGAATAGGCGACTTATCCTGACGTTTGTTTGATCGATCTTCAAATTCGAGATAACTTCCTCTACGGAAGGGAATGCTCATTCATTTCCTCCTCCTGTAAAATGTCGTATATGAAACAAAATTAATGGATCTGCCACATAAGCATAATTGATTTTCAAGCGGGACTCATATTCCCTGTCTGTTCTACTACATCTTAAAGTAACGCCTCAAAAACAGTTGACAGAATTGTCCCAAAATGCTCGCTGAAATTGTCGGAACTCTCTCTCGGGATCCGTAATATAATAAATTTTTTCACATTCCAAACATCTATTATTTATGCGCCACTGCAGTTCACACTCCCCTCAAGGTGTGCATTAGGAGAAGGTCGACGATTGGTTATGCCCATTTATGCCCAAACATACCGTATTTTCGGTGCGGTGGTGCGCACATATGATTTCTCACTGAGATATTAGGGTGTTCCATAAGTCTTTGTGCACTCACTTTTTCTTATCCTATCTTCCTTAAAATTGAAGGTAGCTTCTATGCAAAATATTTGTAGGTACCC
>JACMIF010001762.1:0-21584 GCA_014805445.1 Diplogasteroides magnus | reverse complement strand
GAAGTTATGAATTTTCATCCGAGACCGATTTTTCAAGGAATCGTGAAAATTTCTATTATCATATCTCGTCAACCAGAGTCACAATGGTCATGAATACCACATATGTTGTAGAGTCCCTAGTCCCGACCAATATGCACCCCACAAACCGCTATTTAAAACATCTTGACAAAAGTCCACCAGGGGGTGGTCGACATTCTCACAGAGTGCGTGTTATGCATGTCATTTGTCATTCGTTCAACCTCCGCGGAGCGATTGCCTATCGCAGTTCCGCAGAGGTTGGACGAATGACAAATGAATCCACTAACAATAAATGCACTGATAAGAGAATCTTGAGCCTCTTTAGCTTGTGAATTCTCACTAGAGGGATTAATAATAAATTCCGGAATATTGCAATGCATAAAATATGCCTTCAACGGGATTTTTCCTTGTATTTTTTTCAGCGAAATTCAAATAATATTCTCTTTTCTAGTTCAATCTTATCTTCTACTCAATACATTTTTTTGAATAGTAGAGTTTCTGCAGCGATGAAAAAGTGATTTTTCAAAGTTAGTTTCACATTCATAATCTCTGCGGAGCTGTTGTCTATAGAAAGTAGAGATAATCGCCTGCGATGGCTACTCAGACGAATGATAAATCACTTTACCACCATTTTTGAAATCCCGTTGTCTCTACATTCAAGCACTGCGCTGCGTTACCCTGGGTGAAAGACCCCTGAAACACCGAAATATAATGGTGAAATGCAATCTACTTCACCACTATGGCGCAAGTGTCCAAGGCGTTTTTGTCCTTTGTTTCCTATCGTTGATTCGAATCGCAAGTGCCTTCGTTGCTAATGGAATGAGTGAGTGCGTGCACATCTTTGTGCAGGACGACAGAAAGATGAGCGAACACCCTTCTACAATTGGCAGCTAGTAAGTGAATGACGATGTTCAACGAGCGATGAGGTGACAGGGGACTATAAAAATTACGGTCGGCATTTGACTATTCCATGGGATATGTTTCAATAAAAATATATATTTGAAGATATGTTCGTTGTGAAATATAAACCATAAGATAGTCAAATCGACAACACTAGAACATCCGTACACAATTACGGGAATGACGAAGTTCAACGAGCGAAGAGAGGTGACAGAGGACTAGGGATCGTTTTTCGTCCGTGCGCACCGGCGAGTCATTCTCTTTCGCTCATCAGAGACGACCGTTCTTATGAGAGGACATACAAAAAGCCAGTCAAAGAATAGTTCCCTCCAGAAGACTAGATAAATGCACAAATTTGTTTGCTTGAATCCAAAAAATGAGGAAACATCCAAAGGCAACAGGAATATGATGAGGGAGAAGGAAACGTTAGCACCAGAGTTCATGAGAACAATAGAAAATTCCTCACAGGACTGTGAATAAGAAAAAAACAATCCTGACAAAATGATTCGTTACGCTTGCGGTTTCCTCAATTTGCACGTTGCCTGAAGTTGTTGTTCCGAATAAATAGATGATCGCACGCATGATAAGCAAGAGTGGCAGGTTTGGCTCTGGGGACCAAAGGAAAAAAAGCAACGCCATTTGAGGTGCAGTCAGTATGCGAGATTGATTATGTTTCAAGAAAGCTATAGCTATCCAGATATAGGACAAGGTGAAACATAACCGAGTTTGCATATCAACTGCGAACCCCGAGCGCCATCTTTTCTCCACAGTAGCGTAAGAGAAGCTTACCCATGGATTTGTCTAAATTGCGCTGCCGTTTTCGTCGTTACGGTGCAAAAAGTCTCTGTGATGGCTTAAGAGAGCAAAAGTGCGTGAACACTGAGATGGAACAAGTGCGAAAGGAGGGGCGGAGAATGGAAAAGCGAACAATTGTCATTCTCAGTATCTGCAGTTATTCTGTCTTTCGAGTCGGAAATATGACTAGAAGTGTTCTGACCCCCTAATCTCTCCCGGGCCCTAGTCTCTCGCTATCGTGGAGTACGGCTCATGGAAGTTATCAGGCAGAATTGCCTGAACGCGATACCTCGCTATCGGGATTGAATGACAGACGTTTATTTCGTCAATGAGCCCTAGAGTCAGGTTTAGGGTGTCTACTTTCGTCTGGTCTGATCTTCCTATTCTCCTCCGAGGAACAGTTTATCGTGTTCATAGGCAACAGCTCGGAAGGGATTTCGAGAGGTAAGAAATTCCATGATGAGTTCACTACCCAGGAACGCTATCTCGGATATCACACGCACAGGTGGTGGGAAGAATATCTGTTTTCAGGGTATGAAAACCTTAATTAGTATTTTTTACAAAAAATTATTAAAAGCATGGAGTGTTTAAATCCGTGGAATGCGTAAACAGCAACAAAATAACGACTTCTGTTGAGTGGAAGCATTTTCGGTTTCGTAACCTTGCAATTAGTTCATTATCCGAAGAGAACATCTTCTGAACGTCGGAAACACTCGCTGTCCAAGCAATTCATTCCCATTTTCATTAGTTACTCTTTCTCCCACGCACTGCAAATCCGCCGCAAATCAGCAAAAAACATACCGAGAGGGTGGAATCGCACTCATGCGCGCGGAGCGGAATATTAATTTCCGTGTCCTCCTTCTTCTCGCTGTTCATTAATTATGAGCGTGGAAAACGTGCGAGAATGTGAGAAACTCGAAGAGGGAAGTTTGGATATTTAGGGTTCAATGATCTTTACAAACATCATCGTTCATTGGATTTCGTCTAATCCGACACTCCGCGGACCTCTCATTGCAGCAAAATACAAATGCTAGGGTGTCGTAAATGGGACCATATTGACAACCGTCATGACTAGTGGTGGATTCGAGCTGAAAACACGACCGCCTGATTATAGAAGCAGACATAGAAATGATGCAAATTTCGACCGGCTGTCAATATAGTCCCATTTACGACACCCTAACAAATACACGAAAATAAGAAGATGAAGCTGCAGCAAATTGTGACAGCAGCACCCATTCACACAGAAAAATACTGCCATTTCAATTCAGTTTCAAACTGTCAATATTGTTTGAAACTGAATTGTGAAGGGAAATGGCAGTATTTTTTCTGTGTGTTCATTTCGTCATTACTTGGGCGGAACACAGGCATTGAAAATGAACATTTGTCCATTTCACCGTTATGGCGGAAATGTCCATGACGCTGCCGTCTTTCGCCCCTCAAGTCATCTCTCCTCTTTTTACTAGGGACAAAATTTCAGAGGAGAGGAGTGGAGCGAAATGAGTATGTTCTTCTTTTTCACTACATTGTAGTAAAGCAATAATCCACCTCGCTCATTTGGCACTGGAGCACGTGGCAGTAGTATTGCAGAGTTTCAAATAAACTAAGCTGGAAGTATGTACTCAATCCAAGACCATCCTCAAGGAAACGGAAAGGGGGTCTATAAAATGAACTTTCACGCAAAAATCAAAATAAACAATTCTCGCAAGCATACATTTGACCGTTATGGCGCAACAATGGCACTCATTTTTCGCTTGAACAACGCGTCCAGTAGTTTTTCCTTGTCATAGGCAAGTATTTTCAGATGAATGGCGTACGGGAAATTGGCCAAGTTTCGGGCACTTTATTAAGCAGGCGATGGAACTGAGTCACGCATGAGAGAGACAAAGGAAGATGAAGAGACAAAGAGAAAGAGAGAAGGAGAGAGACAAAGGGAATGGAGAGAGGGGAGAGAGAATAAGACGAATTAGAGTCTGAGGAACTCTGGCATCATTCTTCGCCTGGATGGACAAAAAGGTTTCCTGGAAGACGATGCACCATTTGTCCAATATGGGGACTAGGGTTTCTAAATCGGTAAGAAAGTCCATTTCTCAAATCCACTAAGAACGTTTGTTCGAACACAGAGATAATCCTTAGTCGGAAATTATACGAATGATAAATGCACTTTACTACCGATTTAGAAAACCTATGCGGATCAGGAACCAAAGCCATATCGTTGCTATCGAAAATAAACAATCCGCATGATTGAATAAAATTATGAAAGTATGGAGGGAATAAAGAAGCGGAGAATGCAAGGTGCTCCTGAATAGGGAACGGAATCCGAGCAGAAGTGCACATTTATGTTGCGTAATTCTCTCGGAGATGTTGCCTCCTTCATGTGATGGACATTGGTCCATTGGAAAACCGCTCCAAGGGAATTACACGACAGAATTGTGCCCTTCTGCTTGAATTCCGTTCCCTACTCCTGTGAAATGCAGGGAACTTGGTGCTTGGTGTCTGGTGCGGATATGGAGACAAAGCGCTTCATCTTGCTTGAGGAAGAGCTTTGTCCCCCGTATAAGAGATTTAGGAGCTGGGAGAATCTCGAATTGCCCAGCCAAGGTGCACTTCCTACTGCAAATATGTTCAACAAAAACATGTTCCGAAAGATTAATTTCTTCTTTTTGGGGGCAAACTTATTCCGTGCTTCATTACGAAGCTTTACAGTAAGAATAATCAAAAAATATGAAGGCTGGAAAATGTAAATGAGGAGGAATTCTTCAGTGATCGTAAGCCTAGAACAGTCAACAGCAGCTACGCGAAGATGTGTGTTCCGAACAGACAAAGATTTTCGGGACAGAAGTGTCAGAAACAGGTGATCGTGCTATACTGTAGTGGAGGAAATTGTTTTCGGAAACGACGAAATAGCATATTTTATCTAACATTTTCAAGTTTTAAACTCTTGTAAAATATAATATCTTTCGCTAACTATGATAGAAAACGTGATTTTTAATAGGTTGTTGAGGCCAATTGTTCGAGAGCGAAGAATGCGGAAAAATTAGCTGAATGTGAGGCCAAGGAAGCAAGCATGATTAGGAAACGAGTTATTATTCTGCATATTAGGTGGCCTCTGAATATGCCCGGGAATTCATTCACTAGAAGCCTCACAATCAGAAATGCATAAGGAAATTTAAGGAGGAGCCGAGGAACAATAGGGAACGAATAAGCTCTCGTGAAGGACACTATTATGCTGTTAAATATGCCATTTCCATCCAGTCTATTCTCTTCTCTGGCCGGTAAAGACAATAGATCGTAAGAGATTGGAAATGTTAGAACATCCTAATGAAGGCTAGGGAACACATTTCGGAATTTCTGACCTCCCATGTCTGTTTCGGGCGCTCGTCAATCGAAAAAAGAGACGACCGCTCCGACGAGTTTGGGGACTTTAGAGTATTCCATAGTGTGTTCGCTAGTGAAGACAAGGCTCACAAGTGTTTTCCCCCACCATGATTGAACAATGGGTTCAAGAGCAACTCAACAATATTTAAAGGGGCTTATTCGCGGAACGGATGACGGAAAAACAAATGGCACATCCATCATAGATTCATACTAAAAGTTCAATGCAGAAGCCGTTTCGGTGATTGTTCTAGATAGCGTGCAAAACGGGGTTTCTCAATCGGTAGTAAAGTTCATTTCTCATTCGTCTAATCCCCTCGGAGCAGTTGTCTATCGAATGTACAGACCACAGCTCCGAGGGATTAGACGAATGAGCAATGCACTTTTACTACCCATTTAGAAACCCTAGTACAAAGCAAGCGTATTCGGCTTTCGTTCTTGAGTCATTACTCAACTGCTGGCTAGAAATCTAGAATAAAATGGTATGAACACCCGATGTTGCTGACGAACGATCTATTCATAAGGGTTTCTAATTTGGTAGTAAAGTGTATATCATTCGTCTGATGATTCACTCTGAAAGATTGTCTGTCGAACATTAGATACAACTACTCCGAGTGCATTAGACGAGTGAGAAATGAACTTTACTACCGATTAAAAACCCTACTAGTCCTGCTAACCGAAGTCCGAAAGGGCCTTCTTAGTTTTGCAGACCGCGTGAAGCGCCATGGAAACAATGCCGCAGCTGCTTTTTCCTATTCCAGAGGCGCTAAACTACGAGAGTGCTGGGTGGGATGAGTAGTCGCGGAACGGGATATTCCCCACAATCATATAATACGCCCCCCATATGGGGCCGTTATGTGGGAGTAAGTGCGAAGAAGAATAATAGTCATCCATTACCCATGTTTTCATGCCCTTTTTTAGCAAGTTTGTTTTTGGAGGGGTGAAGAAGAATGGATTCAGAGGAAGATGACTAATAGCATTTACCCTAGGATTTCCATAAATAGAACAATGGATTCATCTAACCGCAATTCGTTGGGAACAGTCGGCCGCGCAATAAATATTATTTTAGAATCAAGAATCCATTTTCATACCCATTACCATTATATTATATTTATATTACCCATTACCATTAGACTATATTTTATATACCCATTATATTTTCATACGGCACCTTCGCTCCATCATCATTAACTGAACGAACGCCGTCTATGTTTTGACCAGAACACTAGAGCGTAGGTAGATATCAAGGACTTTAGGGCAATTGCCATTCATCTAGTCTTCGTGGAGCTGTTTTCTCCCTCATGTGATATTTAGACGACCGCTCCGGGGAGATTAGACGAATGAGAACTGCACTAAAGTCACTGATAACGACACAGAACACACACGGGAACGAAGCAAATGAATTGATTCTTTATTCATCTGAAGATAAATGAGTGCATTTCTCCTTGGCGAAAGAAGGAAATTCATCGTTCGAGAGACCTTCCGAAAATCTGGAAGGGAAACAGAAGGGGCCTGAGAGATGAATGAACGGGAATAGTAGAGTAGAGTGAACGAAATCTGCACTGTGCATATTTACGTAATAATAGCGAGATAAACATGTGCTTCAACTAGGGTGTCGCAAATGGGGAAATTATTGACAGCCGTTCATTTCTATCCGCAGACTTCATTACTTAGCGTTCTTCTCTACAATGCGGCGACCACCGCGATGTGGAGAAGTTAGACTGCTAAAAATGAACGGCTGTAAATAATTTCCCATTTGCGACATCAAAGCTTCAACACGACTGACAACGAAATGTAGATTTCCACGTAAAGTCGCAACAATACAACTACCTTTCGGAAAAGAGAAGGGCCAAGAGAGAAATGAACGGGAGAGGAAGACTAATGTCTGCTTGCATTGAAAGGTCCTGAAGAGATTCAATTATGATTTTTGTGAAAAAACGCATGTTCTCATTACAACATTTATTTATTCGCAGCAAGAATTTGCGAAATGCCGGTGAAACGGTACATAAAATTCATCAAATGCTTTTTTCTCACTCTCAAGATCTTCTCGAATCCAGCGCCTGTAAATCAGGGGCTCAAAACCGGCAAATTTGCTGTCATTCTTCTCCGCCGCGCAGTTGTCTATGAGGGAATGAGACAACTGCGCGGCGGAGAAGAATGTCGACAAATTTACCGTTTTTGAACCTCTACTGTAAATCGCTTTATCTTCGCATTCATCGTCGCCCTGATACCGTCGAAGAATACATGCTCAGACAGCTACGGCAAGAACGAGATAGAGTTTTTAATTCGGGAGCTGAGTGCATTTCTCACGTGTCCAATCCACTCGCAGCGGTTCTCTCTATCGACTATAGAAATCATCACTACGCGGAGATTAGACGAATGCGGAATACACTGTATTACGGAGTTAGAAAAGAGGTAGGTATCGACTTCCTTCAAACGAAACTGTGTTCTTGGCGAAATGATATTGACTACGATCATGTTTTTAGTGAAAATGGTGTAGAAAACAGAGAAGCCACTCCCATATGACCCAACAATTTCTCACTGTCAAAAGAAACGATATACTTGCGGATTTCTGCACGTTTGGATTTCGGCATGGAGCGATGAATTCAAGCAGGTATTCGGAACCGTCAATGAAGCTTTCTCCCTGGCCCAAACTAACATGAACATTTTCATTAGACGGTTTCACCCCACCTTGCAAGGATTGTGAATGACAGATAAATATTGTAAACATTGCAAATGTGGCGAAGCACGAGCAACATAATTCTAGTTATCTGTTTATTATTAGGTACGTTTAGAATGGGCAATGAAGAATGAGAGGCGTCATCAATTCATATCGCGAAGTCCTCGGATCAATCCTGAAACATTACATTGACGGTGCAACATCGCAAGTCATAGATATTTTTGGACATTTGAAAAAAATTAGCGTTGTTCATTTAATATTTGCAAAACATGCCTTTTAGCTGCTTGGCAGGCGGAAAGAGCGCGCGTTAGTGTTAGCGGAGCGAGCGCATTTGACTTACTGACTTCATCGGACCCGCGCTCTCTCGACCTGCCGAGCTGCCAAAAGGCACATTTTGCAAATATTAATTGAACATGTCTGGATGCGCTCCATCTTATGACTCTAATGCCATTTGCACTGCCCCTTTTTATGGGTCCGTACCTCTTAGGGTTAGGTCTTAGGTCTGTTCGAAACACATTTTATGAAGAACATCACTATTCCCGAAGCATTTGATGCAAGGTGGTTATTTTGAAAGTGAAAATAAATTTAATATTTTTTGCGTAAAATGCCCTTTCACAGAAAACAGTATACTGTGCAAGCATCAAGGCCATCGCAGACCAATCGAGCTGTGGTAAGCATAATAATGAAAGAGATGAAAATGAATGAGATTGTCTTGCAGAGAGTCTCCGGATTGTTCCAGTGCTGGGAACAAGCCACTCGGTTGGATTCCATCCAATTCCTTTCATCCGTGCTTCGTTCTTATCCCGTTACCCATGTCAACAAGGGATGTCTTCTTCAATATCATGTTTTCCTTTCTAATCTTTTTTTGGTCGATTCAAATTTTATGTTCTCCTTGTTCTTCTACTATTATTTGTGTTCAGCAGTACCGGTGCGTCATCGAGAGCTTCCTGCATATTGTGCCCGCACTACCATCCATACCCGTCCCTCGCTATCTCCTGGGTATGAGTTACCACGATTGCGTGGCGAGTTGGGATGGCGGGGCAACTTATCAACCTCTTACATCCATGTATGTTGTCTTTAGACCCGCTTAATCCTTTCCTACTGCTGCCTCATATTGAACTTTGACTATCATTCATTATTTGTTCCCTCTATTCATTGTATGTGCATAAAACCACTGTGATTTTCTCATCAACTTGCTGGGTGCTGGGTGGGATGAGTAGTCGCGGAACGGGATATTCCCCACAATCATATAATACGCCCCCCCCCATATGGGTCCGTTATGTGGGAGTAAGTGCGAAGAAGAATAATAGTCGTCCATTACCCATGTTTTCAGCAGGGTTCAAAAACGGTAAATTTGTCGTCATTCTTCTCCGCCGCGCGTTCATCTTTCATGGAGAGAGACAACAGCGCTCCGGAGAAGAATGATGTCAAATTTACCGTTTTAGAACCCCTAGTTTTCATGTCCTTTTAGCAAGTTCGTTTTTGTAGGAGTGAAGAAGAATGGATTCCGAGGAGATGACTAATAGCATTTACTCTAGGATTTCTATAAATAGAACATTGGATTCATCTAACCACCAATTCGTTGGGAACAGTCGGCCGCGCAATAAATATTATTTTAGAATAAAGAATCTATTTTCGTTCGCTTAGCGGCACCTTCGCTCGATCATCATTAACTGAACGAAAGCCATCAATGTTTTTGACCTGAACACTAGAGCGTAGATATCAGTAACATTAGTGCAATTGTCATTCGTCTAATCTCCGCGGAGCTGTTTTCTCCCTCATGTGAAAGACGAACGCTCTGTGGAGATTAGACGAATGAATAAAGTAACTGATAACGACACGGAACACACACGGGAACGAAGCAAATGAATTGATTCTTAATTCTTCTGAAGATAAATGAGCGCATTTCTCCTTGGCGAAAGAAGGAAATTCATCGTTGGAGAGACCTTCCGAAAATCTGGAAGGGAAACAGAAGGGGCCTGAGAGGTGAATGAACGGGAATAGTAGAGTAGAGTGAACGAAATCTGTGTTGTGGACATTTGCGTAATAATGGTGAATTAACCATGCGCTTCAAATAGGGTGTCGCAAATGGGGAAATTATTCACAGCCGTTCATTTCTATCCGCAGACTTCATTACTTAGCGTTCTTCTCTATAATGCGGCGACCACCGCGATGTGGAAAAGTTAGACTGCTAGAAATGAACGGCTGTCAATAATTTCCCATATGCGACACCCTAGCTTCAACACGACTAACAACGAAATGTAGATTTCAACGTAAAGTCGCAACAATACAACTACCTTTCGGGAAACAGAAGGGCCAAGAGAGAAATGAACGGGAGAGGAAGACTAATGTCTGCTTGCATTGAATGGGTCCTGATGAGATTCAATTATGATTTTTGCGAAAAAGTACACATGTTCTCATTACAACATTTATTTATTCGCAGCAGCATGAATTTGCTAAATGACGGTGAAACGGTACATAAAATTCATCAAATGTTTATTTCTCAGGATCTTCTCGAATCCAGCGCCTGTAAATGGCTTTTTCTTCGCATTCATCGCCGCCCTGAGACCTTTGAAGAATGTATGCTCATTGTAAGACAGCAAGAGCAAGAACGAGGTAGAGTTTCTAAATCGGTAGCCAAGTGCATTTCTCACTCGTCCAATCCAGTCTCAGCGGTTCGCTCTATCGACTGGAGAAATAGCCACTACGCGGAGATTGGACGAGTGCGGAGTGCACTGTATTACTGAGTTAGAAACGCGGTAGGTATATATTTCCTTAAAACGAAACTGTGTTCTTGGCAAAATGATATTGACTACGAACATGTTTTTAGTGAAAATGGTGGAGAAAACAGAGAATCCACTCCCATATGACCCAACAATTTCTCACTGTCAAAATAGACAGTATAATTGCGGATTTCGGCATGAAGCGATGAATTCACCGTCAATGAAGCTTTGTCCCTGGCCCAAACTAACCCGAACACTTTCATTGGCGGTTTTCACTTCGCCTCGCAAAGATGGTGAATGAGAGATAAACATTGTAAAAGCAGCGAAACACGAACAAATTTTTGTTATCTGTTTTATTATTTGGGTTGTTTAGAATGGGCAATGGAGAATGAGAGGCGTCATCAATTCATATCGCGAAGTCGTCGGATCAATCCTGAAGCATTACATTGACGGTACAACATCGCAAGTCATAGATATTTTTGGACATTTGAAAAATATAAGCGTTGTTAATTTAATTTTTGCTAAACATGCCTTTTGGCTGCTTGGCAGGCGGAAAGAGCGAGCGTATTAGACTCTCACGCTCCCGGCCTGCCATGCTCTCAAAAAGGCACATTTTGCAAATATTAATTGAACATTGCTTTGGTGCGCTCCATCTTACATATGACTCTAATGCCATTTTCCACTGTCCCCTTTTATGGTTCCGTACCTCTGTCATGTCTGTCGTTCGATTTCTAATGATTTCTGCTCTCTCCTCCGCTTCCTCTTTATCCTTCTTCTTCTCGTCATGAGTCTTGAAGCCTTCGTCCTTGTCGATGTTGAAGCGGCCACGGAAGACCTTCTCACCCATTTCTGAAACGAAGCCATTCGACCGCAACGCATGAAGGAACGCGTCGCGGTTGGGGCGAACCTGAGACGCCGCCGTAATGGGGGACGATGGTCTTGAAGCCGATGTGGCCTTGACCGTCAATGACCGCGACCGCCCCTTTGTTCATCTGAATTGCATTTGTCCGGAGGAATAACCTCTCGACCACAATCATACCTTTCCCGGGTAGTAATGGCTCGCCGTGAAGACTGTCACCAGCTTTCGACCAGCGAAGAAATTGAAGCCGTTCATCATCACCTGCAAACCCCGACCGCAACGCATTGCTTCACGCGTCGCGGCTCCTCGTTACCTGATGACCTCTGATGATCAGCTTGAGCTTCAGTTGCTTTAGAAGCTTCTGAATTTAGAACGCATTTTCACCGTCTTGCAGTAGAAATACGAACAACGACTTCGTCCTCTCCGAATAATTTGCCTACTTTCCTCGGGATGTTATCTTCGAATCTAAATGGAGATTGGAGATTTAAAAATCGAAAGATCAAAGATCAAAAATCTAAAGATCAGACGAACAAACCCCTGAAGTCCAAGCACTGGATCCGACCACAACATGTCCAATCCCAGCGAGGGCTGCTGCTTTGTCTCGCTACGGATAATGAATGGCTTCGGAATCTGAAAATATCAGATTGCGGCACGCGCTGCGGTCGCGTTGCGGCTACAAACCTTCCTGATGTCGTCCAGCGAAGTCAGCAACGGCGAAATGCCTCCATGCATGCAGAGGATGTCGTTGCCTTAAAAGGGAAACCGCGACGCATGGCAACGTTGCGGTCACAACTGACCAATCACACACGCAATGGGCATGTAACTGAAGCACTCGTTGAACATCTCGTACAGTTTCATTGCTTCATCCTGAAACCCGCGACGCATTGGAGACGCGTTGCGGTCAGGCTGCGCACCTTAGAGAATCGCTCATTCAGCTCTTCCATAAATCCGTAAATCCAATTGATGAATTCGATCTCGTGATTTCCCCGCAGCAAGATAAACTGAATGCGATGCGGTCGCGTCGCGGTCCTCTCGTGAGTTTACCATTTCGGGAAATTTAATCTTGAGAATGAAGAGGAGCATGATGCACTCGAGAGACTGCTTGCCTCTGAATGTTGTTTCGTAATCTCATGCGTTGCGGTCGCGTCGCGGTCAACCTGTCCACGTAATCGCCGAGGAAGACGTATCGCTGCTGAAGATATCCCGGCTTCTTCCCCACGGCGAAGAATTGGAAGGCTCTCATCAGATCGCCGTATTGAATGAATTCATGTTAGCCGCGACGCATCATGAAGCGTTGCGGTCGAGGATACCTGTCCGTGAATGTCGCCAATGACAACGCAGGGTCTTCTCTGAGTCACGAGCATTGGCTCCTTCTTGAATATCTCCTGCACTTCAGCGATGATCTTGGTGACGTCACTGATCCTGTAGCGGACCTGTAAATACATCCATTGTTGGCAATTCTACTCTTCTCTCATTTTTGGATTTCAGAACAGACTCGGAATTACCAAATATATACCATCTATTATTTTCATCCATCGAACCCTCAGATTCTTACCAGTCTTCCCCTACAATGCGCAGTTGTCGTCTGGTGCTTAATCATTCTGAAGTAGATATCCAGTCGACTCTTCGATGCATCGGAGGCCGGCGACCTGCAGCTCTTCCAATTTGGTCCGCAAATCAGAAGTTCATTTTAAGATTCCGAGCTAATTCCATTTTTCACGCGCGATCAGACGGCGAGATTTTTTTCCGCGATTTCTCACTTTTCTTCTGTGGTCGTCGTCTCATTCCTACTCACTGCGCTGTCCTCGACGTCGAAACGGGCAGTCTTTTCGTTGAGGACGGTCTGAGAGCATCAGAATAATAGTGTCGCGACGCGACCACAACGCGTCATCTTACCTTATCCACGGAAGGTTCCACATTGGCTGTATTCGTTCTGCTGCCAGCGGCGTTTTTCTCCTGAATTTGCGCGCATTATCGAGCACACGCTTAGAAGAGAAGCGTTGCGGTCGCGACGCGGTCCGGGATCCGGACATACCTGTTCACTCTTCTTTACGGCCACTTTCTTGGCGCTCATCTGAAAGGGGAGTGACGGGTAGGGAGGAGATGGAAGGGTCGTACGGAGGAGGAGGGGAGGCGACCGACGGGAAGGAGGAAGGAATGAACGAATGAGCGAAATGAGACAGGGGAGAAGGAGAATGACGGAGGGATTTTGCATAGATGTACGTGATGGGCGCACAGCATGTCAAACAGTAGTAGTGTTTCATTTAATTCCGCACGTGACGCGCAAATGATCTTATGATCAATGATCAAATGATCATGCAAATTAGATTTGATGAGGTTTTTTTTTACAATTTATAACTATTTTTACAATAAATCATCGCAAAACGCCGACGTCCGATTGTCGCGCATTTGAACTTGCTGGAAACCGTTGCTTCCTAGTACGACCACAATCCATTGACAGCAGCGATCAAGGAAGGGTGTCCGAAAAGCACCCGGATATATATTTTATATTTTCCGGAACCCGCAACCGGTGCGAAACTCATTGGATGCGAGTTGACCTTGTCGTTTCTTCTTTGGATTATATCCTAAGTTGGAGGTACTGATCCCATTCAGCCCTTCTCACGAAGTGGGTAGTACCCAAACATTTTTGGAAAGCTTCTTCTTAGTTAGAGGCATTAAAGAAAGAACTCATGATTTCGGGCTAATTTATGTTTCAAAGTCCCTTGTGACTTCGAATTTCATGAGCTACGGCGAAGTAATGTTAAGTAATTGTACGGGAGAAAAACAAGTTCACCGTGGACATTTGCGCTCCAATTTGGTGAAATTGGACAGAATCACTGACTTCGTTATCACAGCGCAACTGTTCATTATGCCATTATGGCGCAAATGTTCATGGCGCTCTTGATTACCCGTTAACGATGAATATATTAGGCGGGAAGTCCTGACGAGATTCGATTATGATTTTTGTGAAAAAAATCACACTCGTTCTCATTGCAACATTTATAAAAAAATAAATTTATTCGCGGCAGAAAGAATTTGCGAAATACGTACTAAGCGGTACAGAAAATTCAACAATTTGAACTGAGAATTTGTTCCCACAATTGGCTAATTTACAATTTTAGGTGCTGATGATTTTGGATTGTCTTTCCTTTCGCATATCCGTTTGCACTACCCTCCTTATTCACTACACACAGAAATTTAACTGCCATTCTGCCACAGTCATTTTATATCCAAAAATGAGCATGTAAATCATTTTCATGTCTTTGCGCCTTGCAATGAGGGAAGGGATGTATATTTTTTGTTTCTATAGATCGAAGAGGATTTCATAGGCTTGAAACCATAGCAGCGAGTGAAGAAGTATACGTGAAGAGACTGCTGCACTTTTGGAGAGATAGAAAAGAGTTGGAGGGATGAGAAAGTACGTGGAACAAAGAGACATCAGAGAAAGAGAGGGTGGTGAGTAAGTGCAAGGAACACAGAGTGTAGCCTTCCCCCCCTCGTTCAATGCTTACTTACCAGTGTTTCAAAATCGGTAAATTTGTCATCATTCTTCTCCGCCGGCCGGTCATCTATGATTGGATGATATAACCGCTCGGCTGAGAAGAATGACGACGAATTTACTTATTTTGAACCCCCTATTACGTATCCTCCTACATGTCACTTTTCGTCAGCTGGACCTACATTCTGGCGTCTTTCAACCCTAAATGTGGACTTCACATCATACCAAATGCTCTATTTGAACAGAAATCAGGTGTGTTTCTTCAGAATATTATCTGTACATTAAATGCAACTGTCGTTCCTTCCAAATTTTGCCATGTCGAAGCCAAAGAACCATTTGTTCGTAATCCTATTGGATGAGGAATTCTCTTCTTCATAAAGTAATTTATCAACGTTTTTCGCAATTGAAAAGAATTTGTTTTTGATGAAATCGAGCATTGCAACCCTTCCCACTTAGTTCTGTCTAGGCAAAAAAGACGCTCAGTGAAAGGAGAAGAAAAATGACGCATTGAGTGAAGGGCAGCGATAAGGTCGAATCATTTGCGAGACAAGAAACGCTGTCGACTGGAATGGTGAGTAAAACCTGCTACTTTGACATAATTTCCGTTTTTATTAAACTTTACAATTAGTGGTTAAAGAATCCGCGTCGGGAGATCGCGGTTGTGCCTCCCGATGGAACGATCAATACTGTTTGTTTTCTCTGCGTTCTCTCATTTCCACTCACTTTCTCCTCTTCCCTAGACATTGATTCCCCCGTCAGGAGGCGATTCCGCTATCTGAATTTACTTACGGCTTCCTTAATCAGGAACAAACAAACACACAACATAATTTTTTAAATAAGCAATTGGTTAGAACGCGATGTTTCTGTCACGCAGTTATGAGCTTTCAGGCTCGTCGAGGACGATTCCAGTAAGAAGAACATCACTATTCCCGAAGCATTTGATGCAAGGTGATTTTTTTTGAAAGTCAAAATAAATTAAATATTTTTTTTGCGTAAAATGCCGTTTTACAGAAACCAGTATATTGTGCAAACATCAAGGCCATCGCAGATCAGTCGAGCTGTGGTAAGCAAAATAATAAAAGAGATGAAAAAAGGAAAAAAAGAATTATTCAACTAAATATATTATATATGAAGACATCAAAATAGTACGGCGAACATTGAGGATCCTGATGGGCCATCGCAGCTGTTAACGCCATGTCAGACAGGATTTGCATTGCTTCGGATGGACATGTTCAGGTAGATCATACAGCCAAAGACAGAATAGTCCTTTCTGAATTCCATTTGTCCGGTGAAATGAAATCATTTTTGATTCATAACTGAACTGTTAATCGGAAGCTGATTTTCCTATATGAAGTCCATGTGAAACATATTATTATTATTAAAATCGGTTGGTCAGAGAAACGACGAAAAAGCACTCGAAACGGTAGAGACACGTCGGTCAAAAAACAAAACGTGTCTTCTAGGTGTAACAATTTGATAAGGATGCCGTGTTATTTGATCCGGATAAAAAATATGCACTCTATAGGCTATAGAATATAGCCTATATAGACTATAGGAAATGATGAAAACGTAACATCAGAAGTTCAAGTAATGTAATTACAGGTGTCCCTATCTGCTTTCGATCTCCTCTCGTGCTGCAAGTCGTGTGGACTCGGCCAATTTCATCACATTCACTGATAGACAGTAGTAGCTAATGTTTATATAACAGTAATCGTTGTCTGTGTCTTTAACCCCTCATACATATATGTTTTCTCTCTTGTTAGCACCGCCCCTTTAATAGTCCCCCTCACTTGCGGTCCATCCCCTTTTAGTGTTGTGTTAATTGAAGAGCGAGCGCGTGAGCGCAAAATTTATCTTCCCCAGTTGATAAACTTGTGTTTATTTATCCGAACTGCTTCCATACAGATAGGGCCAAGAAGGTCGCTTGTACTATTACTTCTACACGATAAACATTGATCCTTTTTTGGAATCCTCGTGGTCGAATACCCCTGTATAGTGAAAATGGCGGCGATCGGAGCATTTTCTAATTTTTGGGGTGCGTTGTGGTAGGACTTGTTAATCAAATATTCAGGTATTTATGATGGAGAGGCATTCCCTTAGGTGGACCTCCCCTACTGCATATATGGCAATCGTTATATCAACTTCCACTGATTTTCTCTTCCAGAAAAATCACATCTTCCGACCCGAGGAGATTTGTCTTCAACATCTGAAAATTTGCCGATAAATGTGGGGGGTTTTTGCAAATATAAACAAACGCACTTCGTAAAACGATTCATTCTTTTCGAATGATTCCACGAGAATCTGCAATCCTGCTCGCCAATGCTGTGCAAATCCTCGTGAATCCGGTTCAAACCAACTATTTGTGTACAAAGAAGCTGCCGTTGTGATAACGGGAATACATCTGAAAGGGGGTTGTGAGCGAATCAATCGATAGGCGGAGAAATAATATTTAAAAAAAAATAGCGTGTTCAAACCTTTCCATTGCTTCCTCCGCCTCATTCATTTCATGTGGGGCGAATAATGGACCATTTCCACGCAGCATTATTTTCTGATCAACAAGATCGCACAAAAATCTGTCCACCGGGACGCGCAACTCGTCATATAACGCAGGACCTTCCGTAGGCAGTTGAGAGATCTTGCAAAGTTCGGAAAGAACTGTCGGCTTTACTTGCTTGGAAAACTTGCAACCCATTTCTTACACGGCAGGGAGCAACAACGAAGAATATCATATGTCGTGACCTCACAATCAGTTAATAATGCCTCTGGTAATATTCTGTAGAAACGCCTCTTCATCGATTGACGGAATGAGACATTTGTCGAGGTTATGAACAGGCAGTGATTTTGGGAATGAAACTTTTGAAATGGTGTATATTACGTACTCTGTGAGAATGTCAGCCACAACTGGTGGACTTTTGTCAAAGTGAAAAATTTCGTGCCACAAGCTTCGACATATTCACACTGTGCGACCAAAAGATCACCGCGGAACGCTACGAGTGATGTTTCCTTCCCACATTAGTCATTTGGGAATCATTCGCATCATGCAAACCTCAATATATCAGTATTGGTTATTGGAATATTTCTCATGGAAGTTTTTTTGCATGTTTCAGCTAAGAATTTATCGTCGTTTTCTCCTCTTCACAATTGTCTACACGTTAATGAGTGAATTGAACAGGATAAAAGAGGGACGAAGGAATGGCATACGGCGTTACTATGGAATAATACCCCTATAAAAGAAGACCGAAGCAGTCATTTTCACTAATTCATCGTCCGTGTCAACTGATCCTCAACATCATTTGAGATCATGCACCGTTTCGTTCTTGTCAGCTGCTGTCTCTTCGCCGCCGTTGCTTCTGATGTAGTCGATGAACATACCAAACAGGATCTCGATCAGGTAATATCGCTTCATTTACGCAGTAATTCTATTCATTCGATGAAATAGAAGAAAGCGTGCCAGATATGCTTGTGGTTCGTATTAGTGACGATCCTGTCGTAGAAATCGCGCCAGCTGCACTATCCGTCTTCAGTATTCCTAGAAATATTAGTCCTTGGTTTTTCTGAGATTTTTTTTCATCGAAAGGAATTGCATCTTTTCAGACGATACCAAGATATAGACTGTTCTACTTTCCCATTCGCAGCAGGGCAGATTCAATTCGCATGCTGTTTGCATTGGCGAATGTTTCCTATCAGGTAGGGATCGCATTATGAAACGTTAACGACAGCCGTTCATTTCTAACATCTAACTTCATTCTTAGCGGTCGACCCTCACTTCGCAGAGACGACCGCTAGGAATGTCAATAAGGTTCCATAATGCGATCCCTACTATCAGGATATCGTCTTCGATGAAAATGAGTGGACAGAAGTGAAAGCAGGTGAATGAAAAGCCGTTGATTACACGTCCCTGGGGTTTATAGTTTATGTAGTAGAGTGGATTCGTCTGTCGTCTAATTCGTTAAGACAGAATATGATGCAACATGCATTAACGAAAAACTCACATAGGCTACATAGGTATTTTACGAGTGGCATGGGTAGGGACCGCAGGCTCCGCCCACTTCGCGAGGAACATGTTTTGTCCAAAAGTTGGGACTTAGCCGTAACCCAAAAGATAGTGAAGATAGACATACCAAATTTTCATGATATGTTCTTTGATGGTATGGCTAAGAAACTGCACTTCAACTTCCCTCGAGTGTATTCTCCTTATCGAGCTACACATGTATGGTAAATTTACAAATATACAAGTCTTTTTCCGTATTTTTCACTAGTAAAACGTCATGTGTACACGTGTCTAGACCCCATGTTCACGGGTCAGATCCGAGATATTACTGAAAAGCTTCGATTAAGCAATTTTTGTATGTGGAACCAAGCCGCATGAATTGTATACTATTATTTTGTTCCGTCAATTTACGATGTTTAGTATACATTCTTTATGAGTCAACCTCATGATTCATATGGACATCTACAAGCACAGCCATCATGTGACGGCATGGTGCAGTGGGTAGCTTTACAAGCGAGAGGTCCTGAGTTCGAATCGCCCAAGTTGAAATGTGTTTTGCAGTTTTCGAAATTATTTTAATGGTATCATATCATAATTGAATAAGACATTTATTACTTTTTTATAGCTGTCTAGATTGAAATTTGTGAATAAAATAACTTGAAAGACGTTTTTCGTTAGATAGGCTCTAATGAGTGAGATAAGTAAAAAGGGGAGGGTGAGGGCAGTCTCAACTTTCGGACCATTTCCCTTGATACCTCGCGGGCTAGTTTACAAGCTATAACTGAGCGCAGGAAAAAGATATCAGCAAACAGCAAAAAGGAAAGTGTAATGGAGCCACAGGGCTATCATTTGAGCCTACCCATGCCTTTTCAAAACAATTTTGGTCCGGCACCCTGCGGTCCCTAGGCATAGGTATATGAACACTATCCGTCTTCTCTGTTCTCTGTTCATTTTGCATAGTCTCTCACTCTGCTATCCTACCGTCGGTTGCCTATTTCAGTCAGGGATTTCGTGGTAGGAGTACAAAAGACAGCGCTATCAAATGTTCGCGGACTGCATATATTTGAGATTTTCATCATATTGTGAAGAGCTACTGTCTCACTCATGCGAGATAACCGCTCCATGAGATTTAGACCACAAACGGAATGCACACTACTACACGAAGAAAAAGAACTGCCGATATTGGCAATTATAACCTTCCTATCCCCTACGTCATTTTGAAAGTGCCATATGTGGCAGATAAGCTGTCAATATTGGCAGTTTTAAACTGCATGAGGGAAATTGACAGTATTTTTCTCTGTGTACCGTTTTATACACCCTATTCCTCGCCTCGTACCTTTCAGAGATGCCATTCCATCAAATGCCTGTATTGGAAGTTGACGGAGAGTTGCTGCCCCAGACCATTGCGATCTTGAGATTCCTTGCCGATAAATACGGTAACATTCTTCACTGTCGTTCACACAGAAGAATAATAACCGATTTGTTGGCCGTAGTTTCGAAACCACCGCGTGAAGTCTACAGTACTTCACGTCTACTGCCAACAAATCAGTAGTTTTTTTTACTATGGGATGGTAGTTATTGGAAATTTTTTCTATATGTTCAACTGACATCCTCGTAGGATTCGGAGGATCGACTCCGATGGAGAGGGCCTGGGTGAATGCAATTGCACTGCAGAGCTCAGACTTTTACACAGACTACAGCCCATGGCACATTGTCAACGCCGGGTATGCTCCTGGTGACAAGGTTTGATATTGAACAGGGAACATAATCCAAGCAGAAGTGTGTACTAGAGTGGCTGATTCGAACATTGGTCGAATATTTCATTTTCATTGGTATTTGCATGTGGAGCTGTTGATGTTCGAACATTTTCATTTGAACATTCACGTTCATTCGAACATCTCATTCGAACATTGAAGTGCAGCGGTTCGGTTGTCTCTTATTTTATATACAACAGCATCGCTGAGAGTAGAGACATGACATATGCACTAATAGACTCAACGCAAACTCTAAAAGAAAGGGAAAAGATTCTCAAAAGAACCGACCGCCTTTCAAACAATGGAATGAAATGAGCCTCGCTCATTCGAACATCAGTTGATGTTCGAATGGATGTTCAATTGCTTAATGCAATTCATTAAATGTTCGTATGAATGATCGAATCAGCCACTCTAGTGTGTACACATTTTTGTCGTCTAATTCCCTCGAAGCGGTTGTCCAACACATGATAGAGACAACAGCTCCGAGGGAATTAGACGACAGAGCAGTGTTGGTTTTCAAGCAGAGAGGCGAGCGGTCGCTCCGATTTCTCTCCGCCAGAGTCACTTTGCATGCACGTGAGCCCGCACTCGTCCCTCAGTATGGATGCCTCCAAGGCCTCTTCCCCGTCTCCTGACCCCACGATTGTCACTCTCATGCTCTTGGTGACCCAGTTAACTGAATTGGTCAAGACGATGATGGAAAAACAGGGAGAAACTCTGGAGTTCATGCGAAAACAGCAAGAAGTCATGATTCGCACCATGAACACGGCCTTGGAGAAGCTGTCTCTCCCTCCACATCCTCTCATTCCTTCTCCCCCTGCTGCCCCGACTGCTGCAAGTGCTGCATATGCTGCTGCTGTTCGTGTCCAAGCAGACAGGGAGATCATAGAGGAGAAGTCCAAACGAGTCGTTGCCATTGGACTTGAGGAGAAGAGTACGGTGGATGAGACAGCAAAAGCGGACGAGCAGTTCTTGGCGAATCTGGTGAAGGAA
>JACMIF010001761.1:0-21609 GCA_014805445.1 Diplogasteroides magnus | reverse complement strand
AAAAGTTCAGATGTCGATATCTTGAGAAATACGGTATATAAAGATTGTCTGATGCCTTGAAAATTTTTCTTTTACTTAGTATAATATAAGATTATTTTATGCGATTTTAAAAAAGATCTGACTTTTCCGGTACCAGGATCTCCAGTAAAATGTTGGTTCTCTCATAGAACTTGTGCTAAAAGTCTAGTGGTCCTGAAATCAATAATAGTATGCCTGATAATAGCGTGGGTGCATTTACTAGTGGCAAATGAGAAGTCATTGGATTGTATAGCCATGTGCAAGTTGTACATTCGAACGAGTTATTGATTATTTTTGCAGTTTTATTGGCCCGAAGCCAAATGGAGAAGATGTGGCACCTTTGGTGCCGGACGCCGAGAGGATCCTCACGGAGAGGTTCATTGATGTGAGTTTTTTGCCCTTTTTACTGAATTTTCTTAGTAGCCATTCAGCTTAGACTGTTATACCATAGCCTATGTATTTTTTAAAATATAATTGAGAACGAAAACTGCTGATCTATTGAGCATCACAGCTCATTTGGCTGGCATTTTGGGCATGCCAACATTAACGATAGGCTATGCATATCGATCGATACCTGATTATGAACAGTGCTCTTGTTTGAGTTCGATCCAATTTATTCCAGCAACTCAACGACGCGAAGTGGACGCAGTTTGAGAGGAGATCGGAGCAGCTCCACTGGGTAAGCATCTTGATCACTGTTTCTTCTGTAGAACTTTCACAAAAAGTTAGTTAAATAGGAAGATGTGTCCTCGAATTGAGGATACAGTGTTCATTAGTTTTGCTCCTATGAACAGATGGTACATGAACGTCGTAGGAATTAGAGTGGTGGTCATCGGTAATTCTAAACTCCCACTTATCCTCCGAGCTGTTGCCTCTCGACCTCATGGACAACCGCTCGGGGATGAATGGGGAGGTTAGAATTACAGATTACCACCACTCTAGGGTGTCGCATTTGGTGCTTTTAGTACATTCGTCATTCCTCTAATCTCCGCTGAGCGGCTCTCATGTTCCGCGGAGATTAGACGAATGACGAATGCACTAAAAGCACCAAATGCGACACCCTACACCACTCTAGTTGGAATCTGATCAAATTCATTACAGAACGCGGTGGAGAGGCGCAACCTCCGAGAGGCTCTCCGCAATGCACCCAACTGAAGAAAGGAAGGACTAAAGTGATTGTTTTTGGGATTTTATTGGGTTCTTTGTGTTCATTGGGATTTAGGGTATTATTTGTTTATTTGTTAATTGGCTTTAATCTCATTTTCTTTTAGCAATAAGCAATAGTCTATCCACATTCTCATCATGTTGTATATTTTTTATTATATTCTGCTGTAAGAAGTATTTTTTCTTGGGATAAATTTGTTGAAAAGATACGAGAAACAAGTGTATCTGCGGACACACAAGTCCAACTGTGCTTTCCTGCCCTCCACTTTTCATACTCCATCATTCCAAATATCCTCTTGACATCGTCTTTCCAACTGGCTTTAGGTCTTTGCTGCTTCCTGTTGCCGGGAGAAGAATAGGGCATCCATGCAGTCATCCTCCTAGTCCATCGTTCTCCATTGATTTTTGAAATTATGCTGCGAATTCATCTTCCTCTTCGGGAAAGAGCAACGCCTTCTCGAACTCTTCTTGAATGATAATGGAGGAGGCTTCATAGCAGTGGCTTGGTATACGGATAAGGGCGGGGTGGGTTCCGGGATATGAATGATGTACACATTGCTTTCCATTCCGCCAAGTCAAAGGCTTTCCTAAAATCCGCCAATGCGAGATATATGGGCATTCCGTATTCCGTACACCTCGCTACAAGCTGCTTGGTTGCGTGGATTAGGGATGGCAGTTTGAATACGAGATTGGTTATGTTTCACGGAAGCTATATACCTTCTTTATAAAGAGCCATTGAAACATAACTGATCTCGTACTGAAATTGCCAACCTTAGCGTGGATGTTGCCTAGGGTGGAATATCCTCTCCCGTCCGTGATGGGCTGTCTGTGTCCTCCTGGCGCCGAAGTGACGTCAGTCGCCAGGAGAATAAAGATTCGCTTGTTCGGAAAAGCTGCTTGTTATCTGCTCAATAAAAAGGGAATTCCTTTCCTCTCATAATTACAGGAAGACTCATTCGAAACATTGTTGCCATCGCTTTGTAGGATGACGGTATGACATTCAATGGCTGGAAACATCCTCCCAGGCCATGGGAGCAGATGTGCTTTGGCTGTCATTTGATGTGCTAATAAGATCGCCAGAGGACAGGCGTTACTCGAATCGATTGAAGTATGCATGTGTTCAGTGGAGGCTATTAGAGACCTTTGGAATGTGCTGCGAAATCGCCAAACCAGAAATAGATTTTAAGATTTCTCCAATTTATTCAGTTGCAAAACGCTTCATCGTCATTTTTTGATTGTCTTGCAACCAACGAGAACTTAATTTTCGCCTATTTTTTGCATAACGAAGTGCTCTTTTAACGATGTAATTATAGAAATAACACTAATGCATTTCATGGCCTCTTCATAATCGATCCATGAAGAAATCTGTGTTGTCAAATATTTTCAAGCGAAATCAAAAGAAATCGCCGCCGGCAGAGGCCCCTGAACAACGAGGTATGACGATTAGCGTTTTTTCCATCGAACATTCATATTTGGTTTCCCTACAATACCGCACTCAGTGCATTTAGCACTTGTCTAATCTCCGCAGAACGGCTGTCTGTTCATACTATCGACAACCGCTCTGCTGAGATTAATCGAATGACAAGTGCGCTAAATGCACGATAAGCGAAACCATTTCATAGCCTTGCAGTGAGTGTAGCCAATGGAGCACAATCCTTGATCCTGCACTACGCGAAGGATAAATGGTAAGAGATGAAACTTGTTACTCGGCTGGAATGGCCTTCAGGGGTGTAAATATTCGCTTCAGTGAAGCTCCGTTGTTAATTATTCGATCAAAAACGAATGAACTCACTGGTGTTGCAATTAAGATGTTTCTTCAGGGCAACAACCGCGTTCAGGTAATACAAACAGCATTAGTAAACTTTGATCTATATGCGTTTCAGAATGTCTGTTATTCGGAACACCATCAAATGTCCAATGTGCTTGCCATTCGAGTTGATGCTGAGCTGCATCTTGCTAGACAGAGCAACTGCATCCTCGTTGTTTCAGCAAAAGAAGTCCAACCAAAGATCGCTTCGAGGTACCGATAAGGGGTTAAAAACGGTAAATTTGGCGTATTTCTTCTCCTCCGCGTTGTTGTCTATGAGGGAATAATACAATCACGCGGCGGAGAAGAATGACGGAAAATTAACCGTTTTTGAACCCCTGGTACCAATGTGAGCCAAACCACATTAATCGGCTTCTTCAGCCCTTCCCAAATAGTGCCTATTCGCTTGAGAAAGTTTGATGTCAACGGAGAAATCATTCGCGTTTCACAAGAGGTCATACTGTCCGTGATTTCTTTCTCGAAACCATCAATTTAGCTACTTTCCCTCCGATCGCCCGGATTCTTCGATAGTTTGTTCTATGCAAATTTTGTTGAAGCATCGCAAGATGTCATCAAGTTGAAAGACGAGAATGCGGAAGACTTTCGAATGTTGAACAAATGCTTGAGACGTGGAGATATACAACAAATTCGGGTTAGCACGGATTGAGAGAAGATTGCACATTCTTCCGTGTTAATCCAATCAATTGTCCACCTTACATTTTTCAATTAAATCGCTTTGCAGTAACTGATGCTTGCATACTGCTTGATCGAGCTAATTTCTATCTCGTGGATAGTCTAATGGAGTACACGCGCAACTTTCTGATGAATTCGATCATAACCCCTGAAAGCGACGAGTTTGCGGGGTTCTTTCAACCTTTCCATCGGTATATAATTACTTTTGCAGTTTCCTTCAGCTAGCCGGCAAATATGGAGATGCGCAATTACTGGTAAGAAAGGATCATCATCACTAACTGACTAACTTGTTACAGCGGAAAGCCTCTGAGTCATTTGGATTTCGGTCCTCTAGTGATATTCATAATGCAAGCACGACTATATTGAAGAATCTTTCAAAAGAGAGCGTATTCTTGTTTCTTATGGTATGTCATTAATATTTCAACTTTTAGATGTAACATTTAAAATTTTTAAAAATGTTGTAAAATTAAGAACTAATGTTCGTATTCAGAATTCAATATCAGTGCTGGAAGTAGACAATTCTGCATGAAAGACGTATCAAAATGTTGTATACTTGGACATTGAGAACAGTGGGAGAGTGTTGATCGAACTGGACTTCAAAGATTGTCCAAAAACAAGCGAATTCTTTGCCAAGATTATGAAGAAAGAGTAAGCGTTGCTCCCAAGAAGTGTTTCTAAGACGGTAATATTATGCGAGAAAGTTCATTTCTCATTTTCCTAATCTCTGAAGAGCGGTTGTCTCTCACATTTGATACACAACCGTTCCGAGGAAATTTGACGAATGAGAAATGAACTTTCTCGCATAAAATTACCGTTTTAGAAACACTACTCCCAAACTTGGTTTCACTGACAATTGTCGTCTAAATAACCTCTGACCGTCCGTGAAACAGCCATTTCTTGCAGTTGTCAGTTCGATGACTTCTTTGCAGGCCAATATTTGACGTGCCAGTCGGAATTCGATATGAGAAGAGCCAATTCTCCAATTCTTACACAATTTACATCGATCAACGCTTCGACTTTAAAGGAAGCGGAGATGCGTTAAAAACGAAAGACAGCGAATACGAATGGGGGTTGATGTGCCATATCTCAGGTAGGATAATCGCAGACACATGTCTATCAACTCTCATTAGACTTATAAGAAGCTCTAATGATGAGATCATACAACTTCCTTTGTCAACTAATTGACTCAAAATAATCACATTCTTGAACCTTTTAGGAGGCTGCTTCACCCTATTCAATGAAGTGGCTAAATTCAACCAATCAGTTGGGTTCATCGGTCGCGTCATTCAAGGAAACGATATACTAAGTAATCAGGGAGACGTTGATAGTGTAATGGTGGACTTCGGTGTGATCAAACGATAAGCGTTTATCAATAAGCATTTTGAATTGTTACATCAACTTGTTCAAGTTATGCACATTATTACACAGTTCTTCTACATCGATACGTTCTCACGCCCTATTGAAGAGTGAATAATTATGCGTGAACTGCTTGTTTCATCGGCTTATGTCGCAGTCGACTTATAGCCTAGTTATAAGGTGTGAGTGACATTCCCCATGGCAGTGCATCTGTACGAGGCGCCAACGTAGGCAATCGATTTAGTCTCATTCGTTCATCTTCTTGTCCCTATAAAAACCTTCCATAGAAAACATTGTTATAGGGAATAAAGTGTTTCTCTCATTAGCGACTCAATCCGGTCAAATGAGTGAATAGACAACTATGATGCACTTCATTCACGATTGCGACATCCTAATTGTCATTCGAATTTCTTTGTTTTCGAGAATAATTGTCACTGGAAGTAATTAAATGTCAGATCGTCTTCATTCGGTAGTTCATGCCCAAGTCGACTTTGTGCCGAAATTATTTCGTCGATCACAAAGAAGAAACGAGCCAGGACCAAGTTCTGACTATGGAGGATTGGAAAGTAATCACTGCCACGAGAGGCATCTTCCATCGCTGAACTCAACGTCCATTTCGAATGGCGAACATTCAATAGTGCTGGAATATGATCATGATGTCTGGTAAGATGACATGCAATCTTTACATTTAAAGGTCAGTGAGGGCGTCGAATTCTATCGCAAACTGACTTTAGATACGGTAGAATTAGAATTTGCAAAATCGCGAATACGAAGAAAATTTGAAATTGTGGCATCATAGCGATGTCAGTTCCCACCACTGAATGTAATCTGCATTCTCTTTTAGCCCGTTTCAGTACAAAAATGAGGGTAAAGCTCAATTGAAGGAGCTACCGTGTCTAAAATCATTTTGCAATACTCGGCGCCCCGGAGTGTACCTTTAATGCTGGTTACTCATACATTTTATTATTATTCAGGAACGTTGACATTTCGCTTGATGACGAGTGCTTTCTAATACTGTCTGCCAAGGAAACGCAAAAACACCTATTTGGAATAACGGCTTCCGTAAAAATGTTATCTGAGGATGAGTGCAAAATTCAGGTGTCAGTTATTTAACCAAAAAGTGCCTGACGAAACATTTTAAGCATGTGAGTTTGAATAAGACGTTCCAAATTTTCACTTCCGCGGCTATACGATTGGATGCGCAGTTGGAAAGGCAAAACAGGACAAAAGTGCATTGACTATCATTGTGGATGACTTTGGAGAGACAAAATACCGAAAGTGAATTGTATTTTTGCATTATTTTGTTGATTTAATTTCTTCAGTTCTTCATCTGTGTACCCCGTGCATACGGCAGCAGATTGCATTGGATTAAAGTCCATTCCAGTATCAAAGGAGGCATGTTCATACCGTATAATTCAATTCACAAAATGTGTTTCAGCTACTAGCCCTTCAAGATTCTCCATTCTTCGAAAAAGCGTTTTATTCCCCTGAGCGTCTCGATATCAACCCAGTAAATCTTAAAGGGACAACGGCTGAGGACTTCAAACTGTTCTACCAATGCTTCGAACATTTCAGATGTGATCTGAAATTCGGTGAGGATGCACTGAATGTTGCTAAATTTTTAGAAAATTTATTAGCTCATGATCTCAGCCAACAATAAGACATATCCCGTAGGGTTTCTAAAACGGTACTAGAGTGTGTTCATAGATGGTATCTTTCGGAGCGGTTGTATATCGTATGTGTTAGACAACAGCTCTTAGCGATTTAGACGACAGATGAACGCACTCTACGACGGATTTTGTAACGATAATATCCATCATCCTTATCCTATCTTCAGCAATTTTTCCCTAACAGTATTTTCCCTAGCATCATATTGTTTCAGTGAGAACTGCTTGTATTATCTACGACCATGCTCGTATGTACCAAATGCTCCAGCTGAAGCGAAAATGCCGAAATTTTCTGCTGAACTCAAACATCTATCGACAAGTTGCCACGGATGAAGATGCCCTGAGGAGGTAATGAAAGTGATTGAAAGAGCAGTTCATTCAAAAGAGTATTGGCATAAATATCATATCGAAATTATGTTTAGCCAAAAAGTTTACTTGAAATTTAGATATCTATTATCTAACTTATTGTGCCTTGCATGATTATCTTTGCAGACTCCTACAGTTGGCGGACAAATTCAACGATCGCAAGTTGCTTGTAACGGGAATTTACGCAGTTCAAAATGATTTGCCTGAAATTCAGGAGAAGATCTCCAAATCATTTCCATCCCGCACGGAGATTATTCAAAAGTGCTCCAAGTTTATGAGCTCTATGTCGAATGAAAACGTTTCGAGGCTTCTGCAGGTTTTTTTCATGAAAAATATGAAAAGCGAGCGATTCATTGTAGAACACAGTTTATTTCGACTTTGGCCATCATAAGAGGGTCATCATTGAATTGGATTTTATCAATTATCCAGAAATCAGCGGATTCTTCATGAAGATTATGAAGAAACAGTCAGTTGAATGTTCATTTATGATTATTCCTTTCATAAATGTTTTCTGCTAAACGGCGGTGTCACGAATGATAAATAGAAGCTTTCTGAATAAACAGAAGTAAATATAATTGAATTAGAATAACTCAGATGTTTCAATAGCGAGGTGGACGGCTCGCTGGTGAAATTCGGCAGTCGATTCTTTGAAAGAGTAGCACAGGATGAATACACTTTCAAGTGTCAACAGAAGTTTGAGTCTGAACGCAATTGGAGATTCTTGACGAATAGAGACAAGAGAAGCGAGTGGGGAATTCTCATGGACTGTTCGAGTGATTTGGGAACAACCTTTAGGTATGGACTAGGAAACGACTTAAGGACCGCTTTTAGTCAGTGCTTTCATTCGATCGTCTGTGATCGGGCGAGTGAGAATGATTCGCCGGTGCTTTCGGACGAACAACGGTCCATAAGTCGTTCCCTAATATGGACCCTCTTACTCTTACAATTAGTACCATTCATACCAAATCATTAAAAGTGTTGTTTTTTCCCAATCGTTCTGAGATAGTTTCGAGTACAATTTTCGTTTTAGATTGATACGAGATACATCATTCACACACAGAGGATTCTTTGGATTCGTCGTATCAGGCGAACAAATTCTCGCTGGTGGAAACACGAAGAAATTCAGCATGGAGGACTATGGACCTGTTCGTATTGAAAAATAATTCGTATAATTCGTGCGAATCTATCATTATTATTTTCCGGCTATAAATTTTCTGAAAACACTTGTTAACAATATGTAATGCTACGCCATGAACATTTTCAAGAACTATATAAACTGCATGCGTCGTTCTATTCGCCTAGTGTGTTTGAGGAATTGAAAAGTAAGAGAATAATGTGGCTTTCACAGATCCGTGATCAAGGAGGAAGGGGTTAAGGTATTATTGTGGTAAACGGAGTTGAAAGTCAGTCACTATATGTTTACCGTGAAACCTATACAAAATCATGGTTAATGGTCAGAGAAACGACGAAATAGCATGCAATTTTTGAGAGTTCGCAGCCGTCAACCAGATGGAGTATGTGTACTCGGAATATCAAGTTGGTTTTCCACAATAATATGAGAGTGGCGGGGAAGGGACAACTTTCAGATCAAAAGAGAATATTTTTCGTAGAAATATACATGCTAGCATGTAACCGAACGACAAGCAGCATTCGGTCCTTATTCGTATTCCCTCCGGAACTGCACAAAATAAAGCAGTGGATCTTCCAATTGACGGAGACAGTTTTAGAGTTGATTCATATGATTGGACCGCCCTTTGAAAAGCTTTGTTTCCTGGCACTCTTCAACACCCTTTAATTCCTTCGCTTTGTTCTACGCCGAAAAATTAACATATGTCAACTCGATGGCATGTCCACGGGGCACGTTGACTGACGTTCACGACCAATTTGCATGGAAAATCGCTCATTATATGGTCTCAAGCGGATCGCAAGCCTGCAATCATCCATCTTTTTCGCGTTTATTTCAAGTTTAGTGTCGTGCTCCGTTACATAATTTGACTAAAGTTACATGTGATACAGAATAATGACGGCAGTGGAAATGCAAAAGCTCGACGTCAAGGCTCCAATTCTCGTTTACGATGCCAATCAATGGTCATTTTCACTTTATCGGCCCGATTTGCCAATTCGTGTTCAGGGTGGTTAGTCTGTCGTTGTCTTCGAGGGCGTCGTTCTTGAACATTGCTTCGAAATCGCACGACAACAAATTCGTGGAGATTTCAGCGAAAGTGGAAGGGGTCGACAAGGTTAAAGAATATGAATCTCTATTCATATTCAAATGGATTTATATTTTCAGCGTCAAATATTCAGCAAGATCTATCAGATTCGAGAGGAACTTTCATTTCGCTTTGATGCACTAGTGCAGCACGCAGAACAGTTCAATAGAATGCTTACAATCACTATGACAGAGCGAAATGGCAGATATTCAGAGAGGTTGTTTGTATTTACACTTTAAATTAAACTCACTTTTACTTTGTAGCGTCACCCATGCAATTCATTCGCAGAGAATTCGAGTTGGGGATGAAACAGTTATCGTGTCAAAAGAGGTAAATATTGTTGTCTTATTTATATCTCACATGATGTATTCCAGTAGGGCTAGCAGATGGATCGCGAGAGTGCATTCCATCTCTATGTGTTCTCCATCGTGCGGTCACTTCTATGCGCCACACGCGACCGCACGAAGGACAACACAGAGAGATGGAATGCTCTCTCACGATGCATCAGCCACCCCTGTATATAATATGGCTATATTCTAGCTGCTGGCACTTCATTCTCCGGATTTCTTCGGATTACTCTTCTATCGGAAAAGCGGCGCCTCTTCCACCAGGATTGCGGAATTGGAAGGAAATGCGAATGATTTCCGATTATTGCTGACGATATTGGAATCATGGCCATTTCCACATGCATCAGGTTCGAAATTGAAATTTTCTTCTGTAACGCAAACGCTAACTACGGTCATATGACGACTGTTCTCTCTCACTATCGAGTGCTATTTCGTCGTTTCTCTGACCTTCAGCCGTGATTTAGCTTATGTTTCACCCATGATATACGCGTTCTCAGTGACTTTTTCGTTTAGATGAACAAAATAATCACATCAACTGTTTTCAGTACAGTCGTGGTGTCATGCGTTTGCGCTGGCAGGGTATTATCATATGCCCACATTACAATCACAAATACGACAATATCTTTTATGCACTGATCTACCCGACGATAGTCAGGCGTTGGAATGGTTGGTCGGTCATATTTCGACCTTAGTGAATGAAAATTTGCAGCGTGAAAAGACTGGCATACGGAGTATATGGAGACCATGAATTGAAGGTATGCACCTGGAGTAGGGTTTCTAAATTGGTAGTAAAGTGCATTTATCATCAGAGTTTAGGTTGATAAATGCACTTTACTACCGATTTAGAGACCATAACACAGATTCGGCCAATATTTGTATATAGTTCTTCGAATTGCAGAAGAAAGTGATCGAAGCCCAGAAACGTCAAAGACGAGTGCACCATTCCAATAGAAAATATCCACATGTGGAAGATAAGATGAAAATAAAGCTTCTGAAGGGCGAGGAAGAGTTGCGCTTTCTACAGTTTGAGCTGCAGCAAATAAGTCGGGAAGCAGTGAAGTCGAAGGAAAAAGAAGGTCGTATCAACAAGAAATTAATGTGAGCAAGACCACTCTTTTCAGCAAGTTTGTAGATAGAATTCTCTTTCCGATAGTTCGAGACTCCCTGGTTCTTACCTACTATTGCAAAATTCAACGATTAATATTTCAGGCGCGAAATTGACAGACATATTCAGCTAGGGGAGGCGATTAACAAGACAAGAAATGAAATGGAAAAGTACAAAAGAGGAAAGAAGAAGTTTGAGGTACGATTTCAGTGATAATTGACAGCAAAACAAATGAAATTCAGCAAGAATTGAGAATGAAAACCTGCCAGCCCCCATCTTTCAACCATCAAGCTCTGCCTCCTTTCAATCTCAGTTCTCTGAACACTGTGCCACCATTCAATTCCTCTTTTGTTCCTTATTCTTCTGCCGGCACGTATTCTTCCATTGAAAGTATTCATGATCTGACGCGTATGTTTCCTTGAAACAATGTCAAATTGATATGGGTCATTTTCAGTAAGAAGTCGTAGAAGCAACAGTAACAGGCCACTTCATATTTCCACACCTGAACTGCCCCCATATCAATCCACTATGCAGCGTAAGTATTCGTTTCCAGTGCTACAAGGAGCATAAGGAATTTCTAGCACGTTTCACGATGGAGGATGATGAGAATCAGCCAAAACATCCCTTCAATACGCAAGACATCTCTTCAGATGTTTCTCCCGATTCTACACTGCCAGTTGTTCGAAATGAGATTGAGGCTGATCTGATTACCATGGGAATGATTTGAACACTATGAGATATCCGTGAACAATAAATACCTTTGCTGTGATCTCCGCATTCGTCCATGTGCTATTTGTTTCAGATATCGAGTGTTTGATAAAGGTAATGGTTGCAGGATGAGGATGATGGGACACTCGATGTCTTCACGGGGAATATTTGAAGGTATTCCCCGTGAGAAGACATCGAATAACTAAACAAGGGGTTTCAACATAATAGTCGTTCAGGCATATCATTGTCAAATACTGGCCACGTACAATTAGTCCTTTCATCCCCCTGTGCATTTAACCCAACAAAGGATAGTATACATACAATCGTTGCATCAATCAATAAGGAATAAATGAATTGAGAGTATGCTACATATTTGCAGTATCTTGTTCTTCTACCTTCACAATTCCTTTGTTTCTCTCTCGCGCTATCAGTTCATGCATTATGCATCGTCGTCGTTATAACCAGCACAATCTTTCGTTTTTTGATCGACTGTCCCTCTCTTTTGCATGAATTTGTCACTTGTGATGTAAATGGGGGAAGAGAAAGAGTTCTGTCGAGATGCAACATGTTGCAGAAGGCGTTGATATGTCTAGAAAACTGAGAATTAGTATTTTCCCTTTCCCCTGGGGCTGTGCCAACCGTATTATGGACTTCCTTCCAACCTTTTCTCTCATCGTAGGTACATTGATAGCTCATTCCACATCATTAGTACAACTTATTGTTTGCAATGAAATTTGACGCCATCCATCCTCCTTCTATCTACTGCGACCGAAACAAGTGGTACATAAATTTTATACACATTTGTCTTAATATTTCACTATTTTCCTGCATATACGGGGGTCTATTTGCCTTCATTCATCACGAGAAGTTGGTCCCAATGGAAAAACTTGTATATTTTTAGGAATGTCCACATTTCTGTAGTGAATGAGAAAGTTTTCTTAACGATCAATTCAAAGTCACCCAATATCAATCACGTCCGAATAACCGTGAACGGTGACTACGACCAGGTTTTCAAGCCTTGCTTCATTATAGAGAAGTCATTATTAAAAGGTGAACTGCTTCAATGAAACGTACCGGTTCTCTGGTCAACTCTCTATTCGAATTGACGCTATTCTCGAATTCCATGGTTATTCACTTCCAATCACTATAGCCGAAATGACCAAGGGAAGAGACAATCGGTATGCAGTCCTGCGATGCTAATACAATATTATAAATGTTCAGAACTAAATTGTATCCCATCAACTCTCAGAAAGTTCGTGTGCAAGGACGCTTTGTTTCTGTGTCCAAGGAGGTCTGTAAAACCTCACAACCCAAAAGTTTTGAAATCCAATTTTAGTTTCTTGTCCTTCATTCGCCATTTTTCGAAACACTTTTCTACACGACCTCATTTGCCGAATCTGCACAAGATAATGTTTCCATTACGGACGAAGAACTTGATTCTTTCTGTTGCTTCAACTACGCCATTAAATCCAGAAACGTACAGCTATTATCCGGTAGATCTCAGTTGCTCTAGCTTATTGGTTTGAATTTTGAATTCATAATATAAACACTAAGGATTCAAAAACTGTAAATATGTCGTCATTCTTCTCCGCCGTGCTGTTGTTGTGAGGGGATGAGCTAGAATGACGGTAAATTTACCGTTTTTGAACCCCTGAACATGAGGTTCCAAAAATGATGTTTTCCAGCGTACGAGGCGTGCATTCTGTTCGAACGTGCTCATTATTACCAAGTTGATCATTTGAAGGAAAAATGCAGGCTTTTTCTTCTCAACAACTCTATAGACAATGAATTTTTGAATTCGTAAGGAATAACATCAATGAAGTGGGACTGAAAGATTTGCTTGCAGCGTAATTCGCATAGCCGGAAAGGTGGATGACGATGAATTACTGGTAAGCTTTGCTATCTGTTGAGATATCAAGGAATCAACAACATCATAAAAGCTTTATCGTGCAATAAGATAAAATAAGAACAATAATGGTCCTTAATAACATTAATTTCAGAACAAGGCGTGTAACGAACTCGGCAACGGGCAAAAGGTATTGCAGTCAATCATGGACTTGGAGCAGTACATTTCAAAGGACACGATGGTTAAACTCGTTAGGGTCCGTCGTATTAATAGATCTCATGATGTAGTTATTTGGAAAACAAATGATGCGGACAATGAATTTTCAAGTTTTTCACCATCATTTAGCTGCGCATGCACACATTCTCTTTTAATTTCTGAATTTCAATTTCATATGCTCAAGCTCGACGACAAGTGACAGTAATATTTTTGATGTGCTTTCTTACGTTCTTTCTGCAAGTTTCTTCTCACCTTGCATGACTGCGTGGATATTATTCATGTAAACGCAATTGAAAGCCATACTCTCGACTTTTATTTATAATGAAGCATTCAAAGAGGGCGGCATACAAAGTAACTATTTCAAACCGGAACGGCACCAGAATTATGTAAACGAATAATATGTCTAAGAAAGGAATGAAAGGCAAATGATCAACAATGAAATTAAAAATTTTCGACAAATGGCGATTGTGAGGACTGCTATTGAGAAGGCGCAGTATGTTGTTGAACAGTCTCTCATACAAACTCTGATTGTGCGAAACGAGAATTCAAAACCTCGGAATCTGAAGGAAACATTATACTTTAGCGAAAAAGAATGGGTGACAAACCAGGCATTGTTGGAGTGAATTGCATGTTGCAATGACCTATATCAAGATGCAATGACCTATATCTATTCTATCCTTGTCGATAGATGCAATGACCTAGATCTCTGTGCAAGATTGGAACGGCAACGCCACAGGATAAGACGAAGACAAAGACATAAAACGCAATAGACCCAGTGAATTCTGAGTGCTGTTCCTACATATACAGTGCTAGGACACGTTATATTGGGGTATTTCATCGTATTCTTGAATTAGGCAAACAATGTCTCACAGGTATTGATTAGATTATCTAATTTCTGAAATTATCAATACATTTTTTTCAGAAAGCTGCATACCATACATTCAGCCGTCGTTGAAATGGACGATGGAACACTAATTGCAGTGTCTAAAGAGGTCTGACTGTGTAAACATGCTGACATGCAACAAATTTACAGCTTCTTGCTCTTCACTCTCCCCTGTACTTCGAGAAGATATTCTATGCCAAACATTTCATGGAAGCTTCCAGCGGTGTATTCAAAATTCACGAGGAGGATTCAAACGACTTTGCTTCCATGTGCACGTTCATTAAAGAGTGGAGGGCGGCGTCAAAAAGCTCAGATCGTAAGAAGCTGAACCTTTTTTCTATTTGGATAGGCCGAATTTCAGCTGAATCTGTTCTGAATTCAAATGTCGATATGTGTATGCTATACGATCGTGCTCAATACTACCAAATGGACTACCTTATTGAAGTGTGTAGGAAGTTCTTCTTCAAGACAATGGATCAAATTGATCAAAATGCTTTATGCAGGTGAAATCTTTCATAGAATTATCTAAATTCAATATCAATATAAAATATAAAATATAAAATATTTAAATTCAGCATCATTCGAGTGGCTGATAAGTTTGGCGATGAAGAATTGTTGAAGAAGGCCTGTAAAGCGTTTCCCAATCTGACGCAAATGGCAGTTGCGGCTGAATCGCTAACCCATGACGTTTCGAAAGAGACTTTGTCGATGATTCTTGAGGTATCTAATTATTTTAACCATTTTTAGTACGATATCTTTGTTTACAAATGTATTATGCAAATAACAACTATTTCCTTCAGCCACCGTTGATCTACTTCAAATTCGGTCACGGGCGTGTGATCATTGAACTGAATTGGAAAGAGTGTCCTGCATTGTGCAGATTAATGCCAGGTCTTTCGCCCGCTATATATTTATGAATAGGGTTCCCTTATCAATTCATTTAGTGCATTTGCCATTCGTCTAATCTCCGCGGACTGGTGATCTACGGAGAGACATCCGCTCCGCGGAGGTTAGACGAATGACAAAAGCACAAATGATTAATATGGGTAGCCTACTTATGAATGAACTTAATCTGAATTTCATTGCAGTCTGCTGTCTTACGATCAACGCTGTCTTGATGGCGACCATCAGTTAACGGGTTACCTTGGAATCCACTTCCTTTCCAGTGGAGATAAGAACAATTGCATGGATACAGGGAGTAAATGGGGACTGAAGCTCGTCAATGACGGTGAATTAGGGATATATCACACATGGGCCGCATAAAAACACTTTTATTGCGAGAAAAACAGGAAAATATTGGTTTTTAAATGGCAAAACAGTCGGGTTAATGCATAAAGTTAAAGTTATGTTACATCATGTTAGGCATATAGTCGTGTCAATATCGTTTAACAAGAATTGTCCAATTTTTGAATGTTCAGGTGCAGAGAAGAAAGATTTGGCCACCTTTTGGTTAACTCGTCAAAGAGGACTCCGTCGATTCTTTGGACGTGTCGTTGAAGGAGAAGACATTCTTGATCAATCATATGGTTATAACCTAAAAGACCTTGAATACGGCGTTGTTTGGAAATAGCGATGTTATCTTATGTTGTGTCATGTCAGCTTTTGTGAAAGATTAAATGACACTAAATTAAAATAAAATGGGATGTTTAACCTAACTATGTCCGCTGCACTATTTTAATGAATTTCTTTTATTACATTATCTATCCGATCACATATATGCACATATATTCCAACTCAAAGACAACGCATCATGAAGGAGGAATAAACAATGTAGAAGTGAAGACTGATGACCCTTATGATATTTCGATGGAAATTCTTACGGTATCAGTGCATTATCATTGTTAATTTTTATATTAAAATCGATGGAAGAAGGAAGACAATTGAAAAAATACAATGCAATTGAATGTTCTTTGTACGTGGTACAAGGCGACACATATTTAGGAGATATACGTGCACAAACATCATACTTGTTCTTTTAGACTTTTCCATTCAAAATTACGTGGTGAACTGACGATTGTCGCTTACTTCCAGACAATTGTTCCCTGTGCGTTCTTACGAAATGATCTCTCGTTTCATTGTGACTCTTCTCTCTGAGAAGACTTTTTGACTTGGCCAATCAGTTTGTAGCCACGGTATGCCGGCAAAATCCCAGTAATTTGAAATCTCAAAGTTTTATCGTATTTTGTTGCATGACAGATCATTCTGGCGAAATTACGTCTTTCGCTCAGAGAGCGGAGCTTGCTATCCATATCATGGTGTAGGCAAATCAAGTTCTTGACAATACTTTAATTTGAATCAATTGATTAGAATATCTTTGCCCACTGGCCATGCTTTTTTGTTTTGAGGGTGACATACCTAACTGTCCTATTCCCAATTACTCTCCCATTTCTCATTCTCGAGTATCATGCTAAGGGAACATGGTAACGTCTGTTGCTGATACGTTGTTTGAGAACCACGAGAAATTTGGAATCATCGAAGAACGTGAGTTTACCAATCTTGCATATATTTGTTATAAGTTTTGTCTTCCCAGAATGCGAAAGGCAACGATTTCATTATCCTGACTTGGACTACGACAAAGCGAAATGGTAACTTCAACGTGTATATTCAATGAAGAAATAATGACAACCTAGTACTTCATGGTCTCACAGTCATAGTGGGTCAATCGATCTTTTTAGAATTGCAATGTGATTTTATCCTTCATGAAAATGGATCGAGTGGCCTACCCTACTCGTCCACTGATCAAAACCCCGAATCGACTCAAAATTTGCACTCTTTTCTCTAATTCATTCCGAGCTGTCATATCAGCGGTGGAAACAACATCTCGAAAAAGAAAAGAGAATATCTAAAATGTTTTTAATGCCTCTTTTAATTTTCGAGACGAAAGGCATCTCGAAAAGGAAAAGAAAAAAGAAAAGAGTCTTTGTAGTTGATCGGAGAACTCTACCGATCAGATCTTACGGAATGAATTCTCGAATGGTACCAGAATCTATGAGCATTGCACATTGATTGTGTAATGTTTCTGATTCAGGAATGTGCACTTGGTCTTTCCCGATGAAGGAACATTTCTGAGATTCAAATCGAAGATGAAGGATCGAAAATACCTGATGGTGGAAATATTGGGAAAACAAGACGTCGATAGTGGAGAAAGTCACGTTGGTCAACATCAAGCGCAATAGTTTACACTAAATTTTTTGTAGATAATGCCATTGATGTGCGAACGTTATGAAATCGCAGAACAATTGATGATTAGACTCGACGCGCAGTTTGAACTTTGCCAGAATTTGGACATAATCATGGATGTTGTTCGTATACGTGAAGTGGATACTCCGCAAGTCAGGTGACTGTTTGTATTTGCCTTCAGGAATGTTTAGTTGCATTTTCCAGAAGCGTGCGACCAATATATTCGGCAGCAATTGAAATGGATGACAAGAAAAGTGCTGCAGTTTCAAAAGAGGTTGCATTTAGAAAAATTTTAATTGTGTAAAATACATAATTTTTCAGTTACTTGCACTTCACTCTCCCATATACTTCGAAAAGTTTTTCTACGCCAGTAATTTCAAAGAAGCATCCAGCGGCGTGTTTAGCATTTGCGAGGATGATACGAATGACTTCACTCTGATGTGCATGTTCTTAGAAAGAGCGACCGCCATTCCAACTGAAAGTGAACTTCGTAGGTATGATCTCGCATGTACTTATTCAAACTAATTTTCAGTGGACGTAGTCTGCAAGGTGTACGATAGAGCTCAATTCTACCAAATCGATAGTTTGATCCGGCAGTGCGAGAAAGTTTTCCGCACAGCGAAGTTTCCAAGCGATCAGAGCATTTTGAGCGGGTAATTGACATTTTTGTCTTATAAAAGGCGACGTTACTGAAACGAAATTACAATTTCTAGCGAGCTCTCATTTGCCCTAATTTTCTCATACTAGGAAATTTGCTCGATAATTGTTCAATCCACAGTTGCGATTTGAGAATGTTGGCGCATCAGTTCACTTACCACTGCGGCGCAAAGTCCATAGAGCCCTTGGTTTTTAACCATTAGCTAGTTTGTTTTTAAAGCAGTGCTGTCGCATCTCATCTTTGTTATATTATTTCATTTCAGTCTCGTCCAAGTAGCGGACAAATTTGGGAATGAAGAACTGCTGAACAAAGTATGCAGATCTTTTCGGAATCAGAAAGAACTGGCGAATGCTGCGGATCTTTGCTTCTCCAATAGCACCCTGTTGAGAATGCTCAAGGTAACAAGTAGGTTTTCAAAATCGGGAGTACGGCGGTGTCAGCATCCCGACATACAAATGAGTAGCCGAACTGCCGACACTCAGCACTATTCATCATGCATTTCGACCGGCTAGACTCAACCATGCAAAACTATTGCATTTCGCGAGAAATAGGGAGGAAAATTAAGAGAGTACAGACAAGCAGCCGACCGCGCTGGCCAAGGGACTGAAAAAAATGAAGAACGCTGACTTCATTTACACCATTTGTTCCTGTCTCCCTGGTCAGAAAAGATGCGCGAAATAATTGGGGACTGAGGCATGTAGACCAAGGTAAGCTCTCGGACCAGTAAATCTTTTTGTAAGAAAAATATGAACAAATATTTACTCTCAGGTGCGTTGTTTCGGATATCTAGAGATCAACATCTATCTCAATTCTTCGGTAGAGTGATTCAAGGAGAAGAGGCTCTTATGCGTTCAAGATCTGCCTCACATCAACTCAGGAGATACGGAATAGTTTAACAATATTGTATTGTTCAATCCACTATGATAAAGTATTTGCGTGTCAAAATATCGAAACAAAAAATTATTCTTGAACGTTTTAACCAAATATATGTACTAAATTTGCCTGTTATCATTACACACACAATTGACAACTGTTGTCCTCACAATCAAGCAAATCGCACGACATTCGAGAATCCAATTAATCGGTTTATTGATTTTATGAAAACGTCTAATCATAAATATATATGCAACGTTCATCAATATGTTGAATAAGTAGACAAGGTTCCTCATTCTCCGCACTCCAAGTCCGCTTCTCTGAAACGCTTAACGATTGGTTAAAACAAATGAGTGAACCCACAAGTGGTGCATTGTATGCAACTATCATACGATTGAAACGAGTCGGCAATGGATTGAACAATGTGCAACATGGCTTCTGAACATGTTATTTATGGTCGAACAGTCTAAAGCCGGTCGAAATACAAGCGCACTATTGTTTGAAGAGAAATAGAAATTGGGGATAGGAAACCATTGAAAGCGTAGTATAAGACCTCGCGACGAAATAGGTGAAACGAGTAAATAATGGCAGTTGTAAACAACGGCCTTATCAATAGTCAATCTGCACACGTCTGCACGATTTGTTGATGAATGGTTCGTAGTCGTGATTTTTTTGCGTCACAATTCTCTTCTTCTTTACTTTCTCGTCAGATGTGGAGACTATTAGATGCATGAGATTGTGAAGGCAAAGGTGACATATTTTCACGTTTAAATTTTTCACCGTTGACCGCTGCTGGTAGCAAACACATATATTGACGACGAAGTCTTTCATCATAAAAAGTTCCCATCAGTAACATTAGTGATATACAGTCAATAAAGCTATGGACACACGAACTGGGATTCCGTACAAAATATGCAATAACTCCAAAACAGTTTTCCGCGCAGCGAACTTTCCGCGCGATCAGAACATTTTGTGCTGGAAACAGACTTTTATTTTTCGCAACTTGGGCAAGTGGGAGCAGAAAAACAATTGATCAATTGGTCGACCATTTCCCCTCCCGTATGTATTTTTTCGTTCATCTATCGGTAACAATCCCTCTAGACGTTGCTTCACCGAGGGATTCTTGCAGTGATTATTAGCGGGCAGTCCTTTCCTTTCATGTCGTCAAGATGCAGGGAATTACTGCCTGCCATAGGCATCACGATGTCCGTAGCCACGACTGCGTTCAACTCCGTTGAAACGTCTACAACTGTATCTTCCTCCTCTCTCTATTCCTACAGTTCGCACTGTCTTTATTCTCCACTTCCGTTGAAGGGAGTTCCACATTTGGAAGCAATGATGAATTTGCGAGTGTACCTATAATTCTCGTTCCAAGCATGCACACTCTCCATTAATTATTCATTTTAAACACGGATATATCTCATCTTATCTCAACGGGGAATAAAATACAAGTTCAATAATTGAAACAAAGCGTTCTGACTGAAAATGAATTATGCATTCTGGCAGAAAAACTTAACAGAGGACGGATACATGTTTATTGATCTATTGAAGTTATTCTATCAAGCACACCATTGAGCATTTGATTGTGCACGCTGCAGTCGTTGAAGAGCTTTGAGCCTTACTGCTGCAGGCCACCGTGCTGCAGATCGCCACTCCTGAAAGTAGCAATTGTCAAAAGAAACTGATTAACAATCGTACGCGGTGTATGGGCAGCGCTGAAGAAGTTGAGTCCTCGACTTGGATGGATCATCAAAGGTAATATCAATGTGCATCATGGTCACTGCAATATTCTTTATGAAAAACGTCATAAAGAGCATCATAAAGATGATTCAGAATAACGAATTCGTTCCAACCAATGTTGGCAGAATGACTAAAACAGTGCATTCAATCAATCTGTGTTCTCCATCATGGGGTCGTCCCTACTCCCCAAGTCACGACCGCACGATGGAGAGCAATTAGAGTGCACTATTTCAGTGATTCTGCCAATCCTGGTACTAACCCTACTCGCTTGATTGAGGCCGAATGAACGTGCCGTTTCACTTGTCTCTCTGCTATGTAGCCATTCTGTTGTTGACTGTTTTTTGGGAATCAAAGAACACCTTCCCTCCGTAATTTTCCTCTTCGTTGTTGTTCTCTAGGTCATAGAGGCCACCAGTTGCTAGACGTTCAGTTATGAACGGCGTGACCTTGTCCAAACTACTTGTTTTGATACCGAATCGCCAATACGATTGCGAAATCAAAAGACAGTCAAAATATTGCCGACTAAGACGGTTATTTAAAATATACCATCAATCTTCGGTTTATAGCAGACACTATCTGACTGGAGTGAGATACCCTCGGGACACAGTCAAAAATTGACCCCCCTTCAAACTTTCCTATCTTACTAAGTCGAGGGCGCTGAGTTCAAAAATCAACATCTCAATGTCTGAAAATGAGTTTGAGAGGTAGGAAAAATCGGCAACTTGCGGACTTGAAAAATCTAACTTTTTTCTAGGCGTCCAAACCTTATAAA
>JACMIF010001760.1:0-21610 GCA_014805445.1 Diplogasteroides magnus | reverse complement strand
AGTCCATGATGACATAGGTGACCATACCTAAAACGAGTTCCTCGCTAGCGAACACCACCTAATGAACCAATGTGACAAGACTTATGCAACAACCTAATATAAAAATTTTCCAATAGAAAATCGATAAAAAAATTGATGTTTGATTTTCATGCCAAATGAAGTTGATTTTCGGAATCGACAGCAATAACTGCCCGTAGGACATTGTTTTCATATTTTTCGGTGATTTGACCTGTTTTCCTATAGCTGACAGATTTCCAGTGGCAATGCTCGAGCCTCTAAATATCCTTGTCTTAATCGTAGACTGCCCTTGATCCCCAGAGCGTTCGCTTTGATACGAATAAATCTTATATCTTGTGGCAGGGTGGGTTGCCGTGGATAATTGAGAGGTGGTGAAATATGGTGAAAGGACCACAGAGAGAGTAGGAAGGGAAATTACACAGATGAATAGTTATTAAATTATAAAGTAGTGAAAGATGCTATAAATAGAGAGAGAGAGAAAAGGAGAATCATTCAGTCAGTGAAATTTTACTTAACTAAATACGATTCAGCTTTGATTCCAATAATGAAAGCTAGATACAACCACTCGCTTATTGATAAATTCTTAGAAATCGACTAACATCACAATTGGGTTTCAACGCCTAATCACTTTATCAGCTCTATCAATTGGAAGCAGTGGATTCATATTTCAACATTGGCCTATAAAAATGATGTTAAACGGATTTGATATGGACACATTTGGTACAAGAATGGTCTCATACTGACAATGACAATCGTAAAGAGGCATTCTGGTTTCAAAAACGGTAGTAAAGTGTATTTCTCGTTCGTGTACTCCTCTCGGGGCGATTGTCTATCTGCCGTAGAGACAAGCACTCCGAGGAAATTAGACGAATGAGAAATTTCCTTTACTACCGATTAAAACCCAAATTCACATGTGAACGTGTCTGGAGAACTTCCTTTGCTGGGGAACCATGTTTGGTTGATTGTGATCAGTGTGCACTTTACTTTCAAATCCTCTCGTTTTCTCCATCTCGTTATCCTTCTTCATGATTTTCCTGAGCGTCCTCTTCCTTTCTACGGTCAGGAAGCCCTTTTTCTACAAAATGTTGGTGCTTATTTCGACTTTCTCCTTTCAAATTGTATTGCAAAAATTATGTGACTCAATATATGAAAGAGTCGAAGAATGATGACGGGTTAGGTTGTCGCTATGAGTGACTTTAGGAATCGAATGCACTGCACTCACCGGTGGTCCCTGTTTACCCATTGCTTGCAGTCTCATTAGTTTCATCGCCTTCGGGGGTTCTTCGAAGAGAACCTCAAATTGACGGTGTCATTTGATAATAAAGGTAAAGTGTTTCGCATTTCAAGGTGTTTCACCCCTGCGGAAATTTGGGGCAGGAAGCTGTTCCAAAAGATGTTATCAGATATCACGATCTATTGCTATCTGTATTCATGTTTCTGTTTATATTATTATTAGCTCGTTTAAGATTTACGGGATTCAAATTTGCAAAAAAAATACTTTACAAACCATACCTGATATGGCGCAATACCGACTCTTCTCTCATGAACGACACGAATCGCAACGTTTTTCATTGCGAATCCTCCAACAGCCTCGATTGAGATACAAAATCCACTCATCGACAGCTGTTTAACAGTGTTCACAGGTTGGATTGTCTGAAGTCTTTCATTGTCTTGCAACTTTCTCAATAGAAATCAAACCTTAACTGATGTCTCTGTCTCCGAACAGCTCAACATCATTGAATAGTAGCATTGACCAGTGTACCATCGAATATCAACAATGCTAAAAGGGATCAAAATATTCAATGACTATTTAAAATGTGAGAAAACTTCTTTCCATGCAATGAACTCGCGGCCTTCTGTATTTGGAACGATAATTCGAATGTGAATCCTCGTCCCAAAATCGAGCTCGTCAAACCAATTTCTGATAGATCGAGAAGTTTCTCGTACACAGTTCCTGTTGTTGTTGCTGTGTAATTCCTGCCTTTCTTAACAGAAAAGTGTTTTGATTAGGGTAACAACTGCCGCCGTAGTATTTACATCATACACTCAGGTTGCGTGTAAACACCGAACTTTTCAATGTCAGGGCAACACCGAGTTTACACCGAACATAAATGCGAAATGAGAACATGACATAGGATCAAAGTGCAAGAATATATGGCAAATATGTTTTAAAAAATTCATGCTTGCACTCATTGCATGCGCTTCCCCTTAGGCTTGCTCTATTTTTAAAGGAGTCGTTAGAAACTGCTGCTACTCCAATGAAGTCAGCTAGAGTTTCTAAATAGGTACTAATTTCACAATCGTCCGATTCCTTCATAGCGGTTGTCTCTACGAGCGATATACAACTACTCCGAGGGGGTTAGAGAAATGCACTTTACTCCCGATTTAGAAACATTGAAATCACCAAAAAATTCTCATGTTCGTTTCTCAATAAACATCGCAAAACGCCTCTGACAATGAATCGTCTCATGAAGTGCATTCATTCACGCTTATTCTTCTTCGAGCTGTTGTCTCTTAAAGACTGTAGATAACCAATCGTTGATGAATTAGAGAGAATGAATGCATTTCACGAGGCCACTCAGAGTGGTAATTCTAAGTCTATTTCTCAACCCTTTAGGCATTCAATTCTTAAGACATGCTCTAAGAGAGAATTGAGCAGACATGCTCTAAGAGAGAATTTCACTGTGTCTTTGTCTTCATCATTTTTCCAAGTAAACAGTTTGTTGAAGTTTACTATGCTCTGATGGAACTATGGCAGTGGATGACTGAATGATTACGAAATGAACTTTGTTGAACATGAATAAGAATGAAAAGCAAAGTACAATTCTTAATCTTCATATGCGAAGTAGGATACGTGTCTGATTGAAATTTTGAATATCATCGGGGTATAAAAGCCCTGTCTGTGCTTCTGAATTCATTAACGATGTCGGAGGACGATGTCAGAATCGGAGGATGAAGTGTCAGAAGATGAATACGAATTTGATGAAGATCCCCTTGCCCTCCAGACCCATTGTTCACTATCCTTTCCTCATTTCAAATAGACGATGAGGTATCGCCCACAACATCCCAAGATCATGATATTGTTTCTTCGTCTAACCCCACCTTTTCACACACTGCACCCGCCCCCAAGAAGCGTGACAGGCCGGCAAAGACATCCTCAGACACCCCCGAAGATGGAGCTGCCACCAACAATAAGGGGGTTCGAAAGGACTGCTCGAAAGTGATTTCACGAACCGAACTGTTCGTGAACGAAATGTTCACATAACTGTGTTCGCGAACCGAAATCATCTTGGATACGCGTAAGGCGCGTAAGGCCATGTCTGAAAATGGTTTGCAATTTACGAATCCGAAATACTGAATTTATCACATTTTCACGGAGCTAAATTCGCATGTTATCTAAATGGCAAATTTTCAGTGACATACAAGTCAGGCAAAATCATTTGAGCCAATCAGGTAAAAATGTAATGTTGAGTATGTGAAGAATGCATTTTCAAATCAGAGAGGAGAAAAATGAATAAAGAATCATTCGTTTGTGAAGGTCATGCAAAGGGAAAATATTGAAGTAATCGAACAGTAAACGATCTGGATATTTCTATCTATGCAACATTTGCGAAAGATAGCTCTGTCATCACAATAGATTGGTGAAAAAGGTAGAATGTAGAGATAAGAATGAATGCATTTCCAACCGCCCCTTTCTGCCTTTTGCCTGTCGTCGGACGAAATTCCTTGTCAAAGGATGGAGAGCAAATGAGCTCCCTTGATTAATCTTGTCACAGTTGGGGCTCTCCGAATAAATAATACACGGCGTCGTCCTTTCGCCAAAAAAGGGTAAATATCACTGGGACAGACATATGTTGCATTCGTGAATGTCAGACTACGATTTGAGTCGAGAGGAAGAGGGATTGTGACTAAAAATGACTAAATAGTGCATTCCGTTTCTCTGTGATCTCCATCGTGTGGTCATGTCTGGTGGATAGGAACGACCGCACGATCGAGGGTCACAGATAGACGGAAACTTTTTAGTCATTCTGCCAACCCTGGATTGTATGCAAAGCGGGGAAGAAGAATCCAAGTGTTAGGAGAAATATGATTGAAACTTTCAGCTTACAATGCAAGGAAATCAAGACACGGAAATGCCCTAGAACGCTTTCCCCAGGCGATCAAGGACTGTTCCCTTCTCGCCTTCAATTCTCCACGACCAATGGAGACGGAGACAACTTCGTGTGACACCCAAACATGTAACTTCAGAACGATGTGGTAAAGATTTATGACATCAAACAACATAATCATGGGTGACTTTCTTGCTCTCCTGGAGTGCGCGTCTCGATTTCATATCCTTCTCGGCGATCAGTTCGCGTATGACATGATCTGCAATGTGAATTCTATAATGAAGGAAAGAGAGGAACAACTGCACGAACTCAACATATATGATTTTATGGGCACTTTTTCAAAATATTTTAGACAAGCGCGCCTTTCCAGCATTCTCAAATTCTTCCTGAGAAATTGAAAGAGGCCGTGGAATTTGAAGTTTAGGGAGAGTTTTTAGCACAACTCTTGAAACTGGCACCAAAACAAAGTCATTTAAGCTTACTTTTTTACCGTGCGCGCTCCTCTAACACGACTTGCAGTAGAATAGGCAGCTTGCAGGGCCACGCTTGATAGATGGGAAGACGATTAGGAACATGGGCAGATTAGAAGGACCAACGAGAAACTTCGAAGAAGAATATTAGCGCATTCAGGGTTATATATTGAACATTTAAAAAAATGAAGAAGAAAAATGAAAACTTGTTGATGACAAATTTTTGCATTGTGGTTAAATTAAGCTTACTGAAGATATTTCATGGTAAAAATGAGGTACCGATAGTGGTTGACGCTGAAATTTCTCCGCGGAAATCACCGTTTAGTCCATATCATGACGATCTCAGATGGAATCCCGGTGGCTGCAATCATAACAGGATTCTGATTCGTTTTAGGAAACATTGAGAAGTGGAAAGTGTGAATAAAAATAATCTCTCTGAAATAAGTTAGTATATGTTACCTGAAGTAATATAGCCACAGCGTGCATGCAAGGATATTCAACGTCCTTAGATGAATAAAACTTTGTTCAATTTCTTCACTAGAATGACTAATGATCGGTCACATACAAAATAGAATTTGTCCAATAACAGATAGATCAGTGGCGAGAATTTGAATCAATGATGACATAGAAGAGTGATAAAGGGTAAGAATCACTTTTATCACCGAAGGAGAGGAAAGTGTCATCGTATGAATAGGGCAATATCGGCGATGGTCCTAGAGTCAAGTGAAAAGGAAGAGCGATAGTACGATTGGAAAAATGGTAATAATCACATTTTTATTGTTCTATCCATGAGACTACTATCAGTTTGATCGTAGCGTAAGAATGAGATTGATGTATAATGATAGAAGGTACGTGTACATACAAACATTTCCAGCCTCCCCTTTCTGTTTTTTTGCCTGAACACCGGACAATGTGCACTAGTCTTGGCAGAGTGCATACCAAAGTTCATTCCTCCTCTCTGCGATCTCTATCATGCTGTCGTCTCTAGCGCATATAAACGACCGCGCGATAGAGAGCACTGCGAGATGGATGGATGGATGGAATGCACTATTAAAGTCAATCTGTCAACCCTTATGTACACCCCTTGTCAATGATGCTGAGCAAATGAGCTCCCATCATTAATCTTGTCACGGATGTGGCTCGTTGAATACAAAATACACGGCGTCGTCCTTTCGCGAAAAAGCGGGCTAAATGGCCCCACGAGCAGGGGCCGACAGATGTTACATTGATGGATGTGAGACTACGATTTGCGTCGAGAGGAATAAGAACACTTACAGGAGTATTGAAGAGAATAAGCCACGACAATCTGAGATTATATCGACGACCACGTTGCTGGCGTTGTTTGAATTCGCAGTCTATATGAAAATTATATGTGCACTCTGTTACATGGTTTCCCTCCAAAACAACAATTTTCTAAATATCTTCTTTTCAATCATATCGACGGAATTATCATATGCGCTGCTACTAAGATGTTCAATATACTACACATCACAATTAAACTTAATTAAAGCTGAGGTCAGGAAGGCAACCCTTGCCCTTGCCCAACATCACGTATAATAAACCTTTGACAACAAACAAAGATGAGTGGAGGTTGACGTGTTGACAATGCGAATACTTTACACGGGTCCAGAAGGATTTGAAGGTGTGCATTCTGAAAGTAATATTTGTTTGATAACAAAATCTATAATCTTCATGTCTCACTTGTAGCTAGGGCGTGCCATGGGGAAAACATGAATAACATTCCTCATTGATGTGACCCAAGAAACCGACCGTCATTGACCTGACAAACTTGTCACCGCCGCTTTCCAATTCCTTTCATTGAACAGCAAGTGACATCGGAGCGTATCTCATCATTGGTCAGTTGTCTTATTCAAAATAATTTAGAAGTATTTCATAAATTTATATGTAACTTTTGTGTACCTTTATAACGATTTGTGTTACGGAGAAAGTTGTGTCATCACAAACTAACGCGTTCTCGTTTTAGAAGATGACTCGCACTCATATGGTAGCAGATATTTTGGGAAGCGGTGGCAAAGGAAAAAAGGTACGCTATTTTTGAGCAGTAATTGGAACAAGAACCCAAATACGACGTTGTAGTGTGATCATACGGAAGACAAATTTTTTGCAAAACTCATGACAACTAACATTTGCAAGCAAAATGGAAAAGATGTAATCAAGTACCTATTTTAGCGGGCAAACGACGACACTCTCGTCAATCCTCATTCACAGAAAGCTACGCGACAGGTCAGTCGACACACACACAACAATAACGATTTATGTACATGATTTAGACGATGACGACAACAATGAAGGAGGAAGACAGCGTCATCACATCTTCACACCAGGATAATGAGGATCACATTCAGGTTTGCTTCCATTTTGCGTAAATTTACTGTCACTTACGAGTATACGGCGATATCAAAAATAAGCTATATACTATTTAGAAAAACGAAAATCATGCACACATTTACGTCACAATGATGAAAGACAAGTCAAACGTGAATATTCATACTTGCAGTGCAATTTGATCGACAAGAAGAAGGAGGTAGACGTAAAGGACCACCACATTCACAAGGAGCAGTTTTCCGACCATGATTGGATGCAGAACCTTATCACATTTATGCCTCCCGAGTTGAAGACTAAATACGAAATACATCCGAACAAGTTTCCTGAAGTACGTACTTGCATGTTTTTTCCTTGCGATATATTAATTTTGAGAGTAAAAGAGGATGACTGAGGATGATTTCAGATGTCTGCGTTCGAACTAAGCTGCATTATCATGAAGGAGTTCATAGCGATGGCTGAACAGTCGCAACAACAAGGTTTGAAAACGGTTTCTAACTAAACTTGAAAACAGAAAGACTTTTTTTTAAAAAACACTCTACGAGTTTTAGCATAAAATATATGTGTATGTTCAGCGTTCATAGCTCCCGCGCCCAACAACACGCTTCAAGTTAGCGGATCATCAGTATCACCGAATTCCTCATCCAACGCCGCAAATATGACGTAAGATATTTAGAACTAATGTTGACGACATATCCGATTTTTTAACGATATACTAAATATTCAACAGAGAAGGTTATCAGAACGCTACGAATCGCTATATCTAAACAACAGATATTCTTCAGATCAACATATATGGTTGCACCACCAAGAGGAAGCCATACACACCTTCGTCCCATCATCGTTCGATCTTCTGTGCCTATACAAGGTTAAAAACATTCATGAAAAATATAGTTTCCGTATTTTGCATATTTTGCATACTGCTCATTTTGCAAATTCGAATGTAGAAATAAGAGGAAAAAAAGACAAAGTTCTTAAGAGAAAAGAACAACAAACAATACATTACAATTTCAGTCTCTGCAGCTACATCTACAAACATTACGTCGTACTCATTTGCACCGCCATCATATGCCTCCAATTGGTCCGCTGCTCCGGTGGATATGTACATGTAAGAACTAATTTACAAGACCATACCTTATTACTAACTAACTGCTACAAAAGGTAGCAAACATTTGTTCATAATAATTTTTATCATTCAGGTGGAATATTGCTCCCATAAGAGCAACCCCCGTGCACCCACCGCATGAACCACCACTCTTTTCGGAAATTCGAAAAAGGCACAACATTCCGTATCCACAACGCAGCTCGGTAAGATCAATGCAATTATTTACCAGTAACACTATGGCATCAAATCGATTCCATGGCAAGTGCAGCCAAATAATTTATAACTAATTATTCATAAAGATGCTTACGGTATACTTTACAGAGGGCTTGATCAACCTGCAAGTATCAAACAAGAAGAAGAAAAGGAGGAGGAGCAAAAGCCATGTAGAATGCTGTATCCATCCACCTCAACTACTAACTGCAAAATATTAGTAAAAAAATTCCTTGATCTTTTTGCTGCTACACTATCAATTCATTGTTCAATGTAGCATTTTTTACATATCAGCATCTTATGTGCTCTTCCATGATGTTTCTTGATGTTCATAGCTTAAAACAATAGTGTTCTTGCTTAAACATAGCCCGTTAACACCACATCCCATATCCCCTCTTTCGTAATCCTTCTTGTAAAAAAAAGCCCTTATTTACACGCTTCAGTGTCATGTGCCCTTATTTACACGCTTCAGTGTCATGTGCCAATACATAAAAGTTATCATAATACACTATTGATTCGATATGACTTTGATTTTAAGAATAGTTAAGTGCCCCTGTCGAGCCCTGTGAATTGGTTATATAGGTATAAAAGATATTACATTTCTGTCAACTACAAAATAGAATTTGCCCAATAACATATAAATAAATGGAGAGGATTTTAACACGATGACATAGTAGAGTGATAAAGGGAAAGAATGAATGACCTTTATCATCAAAGCAGAGGAAATTGAAAAAAAATCGTTTGAATAAAGCAATTTCGGGTCCTGGAGTAGAAAGGGAAGAGAGATAGTACGACTGAAGAAATAGCAAACTGGCAATAACATCAAATTTTTGTTGTTATGTCCATGGGACTACGATCAGTTTAATCATAGAGTAAGAAAGAGATTGATGTATAAAAAAAGAAGGTAAAGGTGCGCATGCATATATTTCCAGCCTTCCCTTTCTGTTGCTTGCCTGAACACCGGACGTTGTACACCAGGGTTGACAGAATGACTAAAACCGAGAATTCCGTCTCTCTGTGCTCTCCATTGTACGGCCGAGTCTGCGCACAGGGACAACCGCACGATGGAGATTACAGAGAGACGGAATGTACTATTTTAGTTATTCTACCAACCCTTATGTACACCCCTTGTCAGGGATGCAGAGCAACATCAGCTCCCACCATTAATCTCGTCACAGATGGCTCTTTGAATACGACATACACGATGTAGTCCTTGCGTGAGAATGGTTAAATCGCCCTGGGGCAGGGACAGACAGTTGCTGCATTGGTGAATGTCAGAGTGCGATTTGAATCAAGAGGAAGAGGAATAGTATACAAAGAGGAGCAAATTATTGCAAATGATAGCAGATACATGATTGAATCTATCAGTATACAATGCAAGGAAAGCGCGACATGGGAATGGCCAAGAACCCCTTCCCCCAGGAGATCGAGGACCGTTCCATTCTCGCCTTCAATTTCCCACGACCAACGGAGACTGAGGCATCTTCCTGTTGACTTCACATTTCAACTCATCAAGTCTATTTTAATTTCCAATATTTTCACAGTTGCAAGAATTATTTGCCCTGAGAAACCAAAGGTATGTATATGTTTGAGACGGAAGCAATAAGAGAAAAGATAGAGATTTGACAGGTTGAAAGTGAGAGTAAACAACTAGAGAGTATGGACAAGGTCACAGATATGTCGTGATTGAGACAGAGAAAATATATAAGTGTGTTCAGCAAAGGTTCACCACACCCGTGGCCAAGTTGCAGCTATGTCATGGATTCGTCCCATTTTTCAATATGTGATGGCCAAAGAAGTCAAAAGTATTCGTGTTAAGTTTGAGATCTCAATTTTGCCTCATCTTCGAGAAAAAAAATCTGAAAGTTGAGGAGTTGGCCCATGGTCGCGCGCTCTAGTGATCACACTGTCGATCATAACTTGCTTGAAAGTTAAGCTTTTTTGCTGTTCTTTTTTCATTCGAAATCTCTCAACGAGCCCGTTCAAAATCATTTTTTGATTGTTGACAGTCCTCTACAATTGTAGGAGTTATGGGAACAGCAACGAAAAATAAGGCGAGCTGCAGAACATGATGTATTCATTTGGGCAACACGGGACAAATTCCATTGGAACAAGCATTGAATTCTGTGCAAAACGAGGTGCTAACGATTTTTGTAGCCCGTTCCCGGAGTACATTTTCACCCACAAAACCATTTTGGGTGTAGAGCATTTCGCGAGCTTCCAAAAGGGGGTCGCTGGTTCGAATCCCGCCGAAAACAAACGTCTTTTGCACAATTTTTCCGAAACATTCAGAAAAGTGTTAGTAAGAAAAGATGCTTATCTTCACCCCTCTATCGATTCCCGTCGAGAAAACATGGGGTCATCGGACATCGTTTCACGAACATAGCCGAAATATGCGCATTGTCACATATTATAGTGTTCACATTTTCGATCATAACTTGCTTAAATGTGAACATTTTTTTAAATTCTTTTTTTCAATCGATAGCTCTCGATGAGCTGCTTCCTACTCTGTTGTTGGCTGTAAAGTTTCTTGCACATTGAAGGAGTTATGCTCAATGTCCACATCTGGGAGCTGTTTTCGTCTCAAGATATGCTCTTTGATAGAATTTATAATAAGAAAACTCTAATTACATAGCGAACAAACAATAACAACAATACTGTGAGCAAATAACATTATTGACTTTCAAAAATATCATCAATATGATGTGAAATGTCCATTAGCGCAGCTGATTCATCATCAATATGAATGACTTCCTCTTCATCGGACTCTACACACTCATCGGCAACACTCTTCCTCTTTCCTCTTGTGACTGTCTTCCCCTGATTCTTCAATCGTGCTGATTCGAGTCGGGAAAAAAGACCCAATAGCTGCTTCTCTGTGGGGACCTGAGTGATACAGTTCTTCACTTGATAATGAAACTGACTAACTTCTCTCAGTGGATACAGGTATTTGCCCGCATTGTCTTTGGCTCCTTTGAGTATGGTATGGACTTCAATAGGACAGGCTCTCCTCCCTTCACTTCTCTTCTCATGAAGCATATCCTCTGCTCTCTTCCTTGCCTCTGGATGCATTCGTGCAGTAGTCGTGCTCCGCAATGCGAATCCCATTTCTAGTGTATTGGCTTGACTTCCTGTGACAGATGAGAGTGAATCTGTTTTGGAGAGTTCCCTTGCGTATTCGTGAGTCTCAATCTTCGCAATGCAGTGCATGATCGGTCATTGTTCTCTTTGGCTCCTTGGGGATCTTGTGGTTGCCTATTGCCTCGTGTTCATCCCTCCTCCGTTTGGAGATAAATGGCCCAGCCTCACAAGTCATTCTCGAACAGCGGTACACTCCAGTGATTGCTTCTATTGCAGCAGAATGTCCTTCCTCCCGAACTTGTGAGTCTTCTGTGGTTGCTGGCTGTTTCTTCTTCCTCTCCTTTACGCAAGTCCAGAACAAAGAGGATCCTTTCGTGTGACCTCCTTCCGATACAATGTTCAGCAGTGCCTTGCTCGGGATCAGAGACTTCCTAGGAACTTGTAGGCCAGTCCCAATTTTGTCGTGACGTCTCATTAGCAATCCGGCATCCTTAATTCTTTATGAAAATGAATTCGAATAGAAGCGAACTTGGAATTCGAAGGTGCCATAGTCCTTGATCTTATCTATGGAACATCGAGTTGCACTTCCAGTCAATTCGCACAGATAGACACTTATTCCCTGAACATTTGAGATTGAGGAGTAAAAGTTCGATTTCAAACCTTCAAAAGAGTCGGTGTAGTCAAAGCTTGGAAGATTTCAGATGCGTCCCTGCTGTTGCAATCCGAACTGACGTACGCTCTGTTCTTCCCCTTCATTGAGGCGGCCACTATATCGCATGGCCCCTTCAAATTGAGATTACAACTACACAAATCGTGCAACATACTTTGCCTGCTTGGGCCTCCGAGAATGCAAACCGATCAATATTAATTGAATGTTTCTCTTGTAGATGGTAAATGGTCGAGAGAAGGGCGCCATTCTTGAAACAGCCTAGAAATAAATCAATAAAGAATAATGGTGCTATTACAAACCTGCGTTATCTGAACGCAGGGACACCGTGTGGATTCCGATTCAAGTCAAGATGGGTAGAACGTGATCAAGTATTGCTCCAACTGACATAGAGTCCTGCAAAAAATACAGTACAAATAAGACCTTTGAATCGCAAGAGACACTCACTTGCTTTATCTCATGGAACAAATGGCCCATTGCGTGAGTAAAGAGTTGTCCGTCAATTTGAGCCAATATGTGGACGATGTGAAGGGAGATTCCTTTCTTCGCATACCAGGCACTTTGAGGCTCACTACAAATGAGCTCTCGTGATTGGGAATGAGTATGTTCACATACACAGATTGACTGGGTAGAATTTTCATGGCCCAATCGCATGTGATGATTGCTTCTCCGTCTCGCAATCCATCCACAATCCTTTCCTTCTCTCCATCGGCAGCAGCAGCGCGAATAATGTGATTCCGATAGGAAATCAGTTGGGACTTGTCAAGATGGATCTCTTCGGACATTCTATCAAGACGATACCTCAACATTCATTAGATACTTAGGTGGAAGATATCTCGTTAAACCGTGTAGCTGATCCGACTTGCACAACATGGTCAATGTGTGCTGTGATAGAGTCATTCATAGATACGAAGAAGGAATCGATCTGAATTTCCAGTTGGGAGTGGATCTGCGCTCTTGCATACCATTGTGCACTGCTCACACGTGTAGTCATGAGCATAAGTACATCGGGACCGGAGAAGCGCATTCCTTGGATCCGAAAGGGCAAAAGTCAGACAGTGCGAAGCTGTTTGAGAATGGAAGTCGAGGTGGGAACGAAAGTCAGCTAAATGAAATTATTCGCCTGTGACAGATGATTGACTGACCGTTCAGATATTGACGAATCAGTTGAATCCGTCTTGTGAATTCCTTTTCCCGAGACTCCGAAATGCAACTCATTCCACGCAATTCTTTGACAATCGATGTGAGATCCTTGACAGCCTGAAAACTAAGGATTCACAGCATGCGAGATGAGCACTACACCTCAATTGCAGCAGCTGCATTCTCATCGACACAAACGAGATTCTTTCGAAGAGAGGGAGACAGATACTTGACTATCTTGTGATAGGAACCAATAGACATCTTCAGTTCATCTTTCTTCTTTAGCTTATCCAGATGTTCTTCATATCGTCGAAATATTTCATTCATTCCATAGAGCCTGGCTGTGGAAGCTACAGTCTCCACACTTCCATCCGATAAAGTGACCTCGCGACAGGCCCAGGGAAGTCTGGTTAGCACATTGGAACTGTAGAGTACAGTATACTACTGAGAGAATTTCAGCATACCTGACCAAAAATGATACGAATGAATCCACTTTCTCCTTGCAGTACCTCTCCCTTACGTACGTCAATTCGAGAATCAGGCCACGATTAAACCGTTTTGCTTGGCGAATTTGGAACTCCGAAACAAACGGTAAGTGATGTCGTATCTAAATTCTGATAAACCAAATTCTGATCACACAACTCTACGCAATATCCCACCGATTTAAGAGGCAGAACATCGGCCACAATAGAAATGGGCTTGAGTCGATCTATGGGATTATTTGCCTCAAGAAACTGGTCTCCTATGAATTCCATAACTCTGGGCAATTCGCTGTCTACATCACTCGATCGAACCTATTCATAGACTTTAAGTGGCCAATTTTCATAACTAACGCCTTACCTTTGGCGAGATGCATTCAAATAACTCTTCCCAATTGTCTGGTGATGCAGCCTTGCAAACAACTTCAAGAACAGTCCGCACTGCAGCAACTTTTCGTCTCCTGCTTCTGTCAGACATCGTATTCCAAGGTTCGAATGTGGTTAGACTCCCAGCATCAATCTCTGCAGCAAGAGCCCGCACCATATCCAATACCTTAGCAATCCCATTCAACAATTCCAAGCTAAAACAACAACCTTCGTGGGCAGCAACTGCTCCACCTTGGGCGGTGGTCGGTATACTGACGGAATTGCTGGCTCTTCGAATACATCGTCGTCGAATGAGGTATTGGTAGGGTAGTCATTGTTGTTCTCTTCCATTGTCCCATCAAATGTCAACTTCTCCCATTGTCCAGCTTTGATTACGGTGCTGTGAGTCATGTATAACGCTGAATGAATTGTAGCTCAATTGAAGATGCACAGCCTACCTGTCCCTGCAGGAATGAGAACTCCGGTGATCAGAAGCAAGCGATAAGCGTCTTCCTTGAGTAATTCACTCTTGGCGATTGGACGAGATTTTGCATGGGCTGTGATCGGTAGGGAGCATGTAATCTTCTTTGATCTATTGACCGAATAGTGATTCCATTCGTGGTGACGGGACTCCCACTCCAGGCCAATCGTTCATAATGATGTCGACATATCACCCACGAAGAAATCTCGTGAACCTGGACAGTATCTACGAGAACTGGAAAATACCACTTACTTTTGCTTCGTCCTTCCAATCAATGAAAACTCCACAGGAGCGAACAGCAATGAGATCAATGAGATTTTGGGCTCCATAAAGATTGACACTATCCTCACCAATCAACGTATCGAGCCTACAAATAACATTGGTGTACTGACAAAGAAACAGATGGAGTACCTGATAAGATCTCCTTGACTGCAGGAGCCTATTTCCCAACGAGAACAACGTTTAGTCTCCAAATCCGAAGAAGCCTTCAACCGAACGAAACAGTTGCGATCCATGAATAGTGAAGAGAATCACAAATCATCCTAGACAACCAAGGAGGGAAGGACGCGTGCGAGGGAAGGAAAATGATCTACGGGTAAGGGGCGAAATCGATGTATTTTCATCTAGTGAGACGAAGACACATCCCAGATAATGGTATTGAGCATAACTCCTTCAATGTGCAAGAAACTTTACAACCAACAACAGAGTAGGAAGCAGCTCATCGAGAGCTATCGATTGAAAAAAAAGAATTTTAAAAAATGTTCACATTTAAGCAAGTTATGATCGAAAATGTGAACACTATAATATGTGACAATGCGCATATTTCGGCTATGTTCGTGAAAAAGTGATGTCCGATGACCCCATGTTTTCTCGACGGGAATCGATAGAGGGGTGAAGATAAGCATCTTTTCTTACTAACACTTTTCTGAATGTTTCGGAAAAATTGTGCAAAAGACGTTTGTTTTCGGCGGGATTCGAACCAGCGACCCCCTTTTGGAAGCTCGCAAAATGCTCTACACCCAAAGTGGTTTTGTGGGTGAAAATGTACTCCGGGAACGGGCTACAAAAATCGTTAGCACCTCGTTTTGCACAGTGGAATTTGTCCCGTGTTGCCCAAATGAATACATCATGTTCTGCAGCTCGCCTAATTTTTCATTGCTGTTACCATAACTCCGCCAATTGTAGAGGAATGTCAACAATGATTTTGAACGGGGTCGCTGAGAGATTTCGAATGAAAAAACAACAGCAAAAAAGCTTAACTTTCAAGCAAGTTATGATCGACAGTGTGATCACTAGAGCGCGCGACCATGGGCCAACTCCTCAACTTTCAGATTTTTTTCTCGAAGATGAGGAGAAATTGAGATCTCAAACTTAACACGAATACATTTGACTACTTTGGCCATTACATAAATAAAAATAGGACGAATCTGTGCCATGGCTACAACTTGGCCATATCTGGGCAAATCGAGTTGACCCATAGCTGAACGCTCTTATAAAGGAAGATTGCTTTTCTCGAACTCCAACGATTTCAAATTTTTCTGAAGTTTCATCGAAATGCATGATCGTTAGTTATCAAGAGTTTTCAAATTTTATCAGTTTTTTTATCGACTGATCGAATTCCCCTGCTATCCCTGACAGTTACTGGTAGTAAACATACAATGTAACAATATGCGCCACAGGTTGTAGGTGCCCGTTGATCGGGCTGAGGATGTGGTTTCGATATAAAATGCTTGTAAGCACTTGAACAGCGCCGATTCGGCGAACCACATCTGTGCAATGAAAAAGGATAGGATCTAGTAAACATCGCAGCTTGAAAGATGAGTTATTTACCTACAAGGTCCAATAATTGTTTTCGATTCAATTGGTTTGGTTCTGGAGATATAGCTGGATATTGACTTGGGTACACTTTGGAACCGGATTTCTTGAGCAAAAACCACTCCTTCAAGATTTTAATTATTTTTGCCTCGACAATTCGATTCTCAATAACAATGATTTTCCCAATTAGTACTATGCACGGCCATTTCAAGAAATTTATTTCAGAATTTCATAGCCAGTTTTGATCGAAAATGTGAACACTATAATATGTGACAATGCGCATATTTCGGCTATGTTCACAGATCCCTATTTTTTCTAATTCGCTCGATCAAGAATTCAACTAAACTTAGTCTAGGGTTAATTTTAGGCTAATCATTGAAGGATGCCCCATGCAAAGTAACTCGCACGTAGCACGTAACTAACCTTCGCTGCGATGTTTGGCTCCGAAACTTACCTAGCATAGAAACTATGACTTTTTCAGAAAAATAAAAATAAACTGAGTTTTGAGCATTATTTTAATATTTTAAAAACAATTCAAGTAAGTGAGCAAGAACCACTTAAAATTAACCCTTTTATCAGCAGTGCATATACCTTCTATCAGTAAAAGAGGCAACCCGTTATCGATCTCCCCTTTCGAGATATAATATTTTGAAGATGATGTCCAAAATAGGGTCAAAATATATGGAACACCCTAATAAGAGACATCTTCTGTAAGAGTGGACCTCCTAGGCAAAACCTTTGCACTAGAAATCAACTTTTGGTCTCCGAATTGGCTGAAAATTTGGTTTTAGGGTAAATCGACCCCGTAGATCACGAATATGAAGTCCGCTTGACATGAAATTTTTCATGTCAAGCGGACTTTCACTCTCACTCATTCTTTGTCGATCCATATACCAATGATTTAGTAACAAAAAAGTACCTGCTTTTTAATGTTTTGATTCAAGGGTTGAACTCCCCTGATGTTCTGACTGATCAGTCTAATTCGGTCTGGTATAAGTTATATATATCGTGTGACAGTTAGTTTGACTAAATTTTGTGCTAATCCAATCTTTTCCAGATTGCTCTGCCCTTCTTTGGCTTTCTGCTCTTCCTTGGATTTCCGAGGTTAATCGTACGATAAAATTGCTAAAATAATGACATACTCTAATTTCGAGTTATTCTCCTTACTTATAGACATTCAAATCTGCAATCAAGGTGAAAATGGGCCTGGTGATTTTTTACTTTTTTTCTCATAACTCGAAATGACAGCGAAACATAAAAGTTTTCATTTAGTTTTATGGCTGAAACTGACTTTTTAAAGAGCAGATCCAAAGGTTTTCGAAGCAGTCCGATGAACATCTGGTAAGTGTTGCCTTGCAAGTTTGCGAAGTGCACAAAAAATCTGCTGACATTACCTGGATATATTGTAGAAAATAGTCGAGTTGAAGACAATAATATATATTTTCAGAGTGCAGCGTTCAACACAGGACAAGGTGATGGAAGGGACAACTTGCAGCTGCAGTATTGTCTTGTGTTCATGTCAAATGCACGCAAACCAAAAGGGGCGTTTTTGGTGACTGTAATCAAAAATATGAATGCTCGGCTTTGTGCTTTGATCACATAATCACTTAGCAGATTGTAAATGCCATTTTTCACGACTAAAATAATCGCTGGTTTTGTTGTTACTGGAAGAAGAGGTGTGTTCCACTTATTCCAGTTCCTGCTAAATAGATTCAGAAATCGGTCGTTGCCGCAAAAACAAAAACTCGCAACTTTGTTCCATATCGCTCAAAAAGCAAAAAGCAGAACTTTACATGATCAATGAATGTTTATTATGGTAGTATATTCTGACAAACCTTTTTCGGTGAGCGGACAAATTTTCCTTTTAGCAACAATTAACCCATGCTTATTTATATCTATGAAACAATTGTGATTTTACGGAGTCAATAACATACGAAAACGGGCAGATGCATGGCATACGACGAAATAAAAAGTGGAAACGAGAAGAAAGTTTGAATATTTTTGGGGCGCCTGCGGAAATGCAAAAAAATTCATTTAATTGCTTTTCGCCACGGGACTTTCCTATTTCTCGCAGAAATTTCTTTGTCAATTTTCCTTTGGCATACGAACACAGCACCGGAAGCATTTTCAAATAGCGCTTACAGTTTGCAAAAGTTCAATTTACAGACAAAAAGTATAAAACGGTTAAGAAATAGCCATTTGAATCCCCTCATTTTCGCCTTATCAACAATTTCCGGTTGTGATCTTTCTTAGGATTTCTTGCGTCATAGAAATTTTTTATCCAAATTCCTTTGACAGAATAACACACCAAGAAGAAACCCTATCAAACTATACTTGCAGTTTATAACGGTTGAATATTCGGTGCCGGAATCCATTTTAATGTTAAAACAGCATGAATAAAATACATGAAACAAACATTAATGTATTGATTCAGCGTTTGCGAATACATTGAACATCACGTATAACGATACAATTTATTACGCGTGAGTTTCTTTTTCAATTTATCGACTTGGGTGCTTCAAAATTTATGAAAAAAAATCTTACTTTTTAGGTGCGATGAATGCAAGAACAGAAAAGAATTTTTGGCTTTTGTAAAGATTGCAAAGTAAGTTTTGAATGGATATGTGCCCCGGAGAATAGTCTAATATGCCTTGATTACAATTATAAATACAATTCCTAAAACATGGGTCTGTAATTCAAGAATAGTCGCTTCGGCCTGCACAATGATTTTTAAAAAAATATTTCGAATGATGCCCGGTGATGTGTAACGGTTCGCGCGTTTACGAAACTCCGATACTTTGTAAATGCTATAAAAATTACTACTACGATAAGGGTGATTACTGTGCGTTACTATTAAGGGGATGCCCCTTCTTACAATTAATCCTAACGAAACTTCTCATCACACAAGCATTCAGCAGCCGTGATGTAGTGGTTATGATATTTGACTGAAGGCCCGCGGAAGTATTTTAGCTCTGGCTTGACGCACAAGTTGACCTTCATTTTTGTCGTTTGTTAAAACCAAATATCCATTCATTTTTTTAATTTCTCGCTTCGGAGAATTCGAAAAAAATATGCAGTCAAGGCGAAGAGTTCATCTTTCTATCGCCTTTGTTTAGAAAACGGTTTAGACACTGTTCCCAGCCTGTTTAAGCATAGTTGCAAAGCAAAGCTTCATCTCGGCTTTTATCCTATTAGATCGATACTTTGTCAACAGAGCCGACTTCCAATTACCTCTCGGAATTCAGATCTCGAAAGGGATGTGCGATATTATTTCAAAATAGGGTTTTTGACTTGATAATCGCACTGATAATTTTCTCTAACAACCATTATCCTTTAAGTCGGTGTCGTGTACGCATAGATACTTTTGATCACATTGCAGAAAGTACAACATAACCTTGGAATGTGCGAATGGTAATACGACAAAGCAGATGTAAGTCTGAACAAGTATTGGGTTGGAACACATGAAACAGTCCAATTTAAAAGGTGCTGCTAAAAACACTAAATGCAGCAAGACGCCAGAGGTATGTTGCATGGTGAATGGCCACGCATGGCCAATAGATATGCAACTGATGATTAAAGCACCTCGATATCGATAAGCACGATGAAATGATCGTCTCACTTCCATTCTGACTGGCTGTGCTCGATAGGCCCTCGAAGTGCATTCCTTTTCTCTAAGTAATTCGGAGCGGTTGTCTCTTGCCGCTGATAGACAACCTCTCCGAATGACTTACGCTTAGAGAATAGGAAGGCACTTCGAGGTGCTATCGAGGTGCTTTAGACGGTCCCTACTGATGACCGATCCTTACCAATGCAACCACATAGGGCAAGCGCGAAATTGGCCAGGTGACTAGGCGACCTCGGAAAAAAATTCATTTTCTCAAATCACACCACACATTCATTTTGAATCTTATGTCGATAAGTGCATTAGATTGCGTCTATATAGTGAAAACTGGGGATGAAAAAGAAAATGCTCTATTGGGTGGCCGTTCTGATATAAGAAATTACCGAAAAGCAGGGAAACTCATTTTCACGCACAACATTTGTTTTGAGTTGTCATAAAAATGAAACGAAATCGATGTCTGTTCCTTTTCTAATAATTGTCGCAGTCCCCAACATCTCTAATGCAATACAGTATTTAAGCTCAGACGGTTTTAAAACATCGCTTCTAACTTTGGAACAGGAGTCATTTTTCAACAGTGAAATTCATCTGATTTCAAGATTAATGCTGACTCTTATTTTATTCAGTCCACTAAGACTAACTGTGGAATGTATAGTACTGGCTTTACTGTCTATTTACTTAATAAGTCTTTATTCAGGGGGTCAGGGGGTAATCCATAGGGGGATGTGGTCCTGCCGGTGGACTGCTAGGCCGGTAGATTAGGAGTTACACCCTGGCGTTCCAAACGTTTTCTCCAGGGGATCTTTGGTTCACGGGCACCGCTACCAATTGCCAATCCATGGGAAGATGGCGTCTTGGCTGGGCACTGACAGGGGTAGAACCCGGGTTGTCCGAATGATGTGTGGTGCCTTAGACCTCTGAGCCATCCTGTCTTCCCTTTTGCAGCCCTATTGCATATTGCTGGGAAGACTAATTTTTCGGCTGTTCTGAAATATATCCGAATGCACACAAACAAGTTAATTAGAAAAATGCAAAATTTTCCGGCCATAATTTCGCATCAGAATCCACTGAATTGGTAGATCAGATCTTCTTTTTTTCAGTGTCCTTTTCAGAATTCAATTGGACTTGTAGATGTCAGTGGATCTTTTCATGTGTTCCAACATAATATTTGTCGTACCAATAAATCAGACGAAAAAAATGGAGGATAATGTAGCTATAAAATATATAATATTATATTAAGGAAAATAAGGAAGAATATTCAGGTTGTATTGGTATTCCCCTCACGACGTTGAATTCACGCGATCTCCTCCGCCAATTAAAATTGTTGTAAGTTTCCTAGGTCTTGGAACGGTGGTAGCGGGCGGTCGACCTCTTCATTCGTCTCTCACCCCTCTCCCCTTCCCTTTCCTAGACCGAGTCCTTTCCCGAGCACGATTGGCACCGCGGGGAAGAAGTGCCATACATGGATGGAAGACAGAGAAGATTGAAGATTGGGACCCTCAATGTCCAGTGGATGGGAAGCGACGCACGTTTGGAGGAGCTGGAGGAGGCATTGGATCGAGTGAAGGTGGACGTCGTCGCAGTGCAAGAAGTACGAAGGAGGAAGGAGGGAACCATGCAGCTGCGATCAGGTCGTATCTTGTTTCATACTGGATGCACTGATATTCGGACAGCCGGCTGCGGGTTCATTCTGGGCAGTAATCTATC
>JACMIF010001759.1:8086-21613 GCA_014805445.1 Diplogasteroides magnus | reverse complement strand
GGAGATTGTTTTGCATGCACTTTCGTTATCACTTCTCTCCATTCCCCCAATGTCTCGTTGTCAGAGTAGACCGCTCTGACGACTAGAAAGTGGGGGAATGGAGAGAAGTGATAACGAAAGTGCATGCAAAACAATCTCCCTTTACGGCTCCTATAAATTCAGTTCTGCTACTTCCATTCTCCGCGGAGCGTTGTCTCTACGAGCGATAGGCAACCGGTCAATGAATGCATTAGAAAAGAATTTGACTACCGATTGAGGAATCCTAGTATGCACCGTACAATTCTCATGGCTTCCTAATAGAGTTTGCAGTTTTTTGGCGAATATTTTCACTAATCCTCTATAGTTATATAGATTCAGTGAAACATATCTGATCTCGCATACAAATTGCAAACCTTATTTCCTAATGTTGCTTCATAAGGTCATCCAAGCGTTCTTCCAAACGGACGAAACGGAGTTGAAGCAGCGAATTTTGAGATTCCATCCCACTATGAATGTGTCCAGCATGACTATAAACGGTAGATCATAAAAAATTTTATGTTTCGCGTGAAAATTGGCAAAATTTGTTCGCAGGACATGCATCAATATTCGAGCCTCCTGTTATTGGTAATGTTATATTCACTGTACTGCTCTGCCCGTTGGATGGATCGCAACAGCCATTTACACGAAGAAAGCACTCAGAGCGCTTTCTTATCTCAAGGCCAGATATGGTGTTTCTAAAACGGACATCGATTATCTATCAAATGAGTTAGATAACATAACCGCTTCTGAGAAATTAGAAGAAGTACAAGTGCAGATAATCACCGTTTTAGAAATCCTATTCATTGAACCCGAAAACTAATTCAAAAAAAAAGAATCAAATTTACAGGAACACTTGAGCGACCGCACGATAATCATGCACTATCAGTTCATAAAGGTCGCTCTTGTTTGTGCCTGTCTACCGAAATTTTTTAGAGCATAGTAATTCAATCTGCGCTCTCCATACTAGGTGTGTGCACATTAACTTCGTTCATATTCAACATGGTATTTGGCATTGAAGACGAAAACATTCGCGATTTACAGTTCATGGTAAGTGAATCTATTCAAACGAAGGTATAAACGTAAACAATCTGTGCAGCGGAAATATAATGCATCGGAGAAAAATGACTATTTTGGGCTTCGATCTCTAAACGCTTGCAAGGAACTGTCCCAGGAAATTCCCCTCCATAGCTCGTATTATGCGTAGACCTTTAAATTTTCAGCGGTAAACAAGAACAATTGCGCTGATTTTGTTAAATTTAGGGATCGAGTTTGGGACCGAAATTGCATATTTTGTCTCTGACGGCATTGAAGTAGACAGTTATCTCAGACGAATATTTGACAACAGCTCACAAGATTACATACAAAGAAAATGCGAATTCGGTCCAGAACTGATCACTAGTCAAAACATTTTCGTGTTTCGACCGCATTGTTATCTTTCCGCAAATTAAGACGGCGTATTTTTGAGGGTCCGAAGGACAACTGCTGTGGGGTTTTAGACGAAATGCACTTTACTACCTATTTAGATGCCCTAGTACCGATATCAACGTCTAATGACACAATTCAGTTCATGCAATTTCAATGCTGCATCAATCCACTTCTCACTCTGCACTGTGTGCCACAATACAGACAGTGAGGTTTCCCTGCAGTCTCCACTTTTCATCTGACCCGTTTCAGGGCTGTTAGAGTCGGATTTGCTATCAGACTCCCATAAGTTCGTCGAACCTCAAACCTCAAGCTAGATATGTTGAAGAGCGTTCAGCCTCTTTCGCATACTACCTACCCATCTAGAGTTGGCATTTCCATCAATTACGTAGAGAATAGGGTTATTATTAGGGTGTTCCATAAATAACGAAAAACCTTTTCATACTTGGAAAAACCATTCTGTATTAATTATCGATCGTCATGCTCGCACTTATGCATAACTGTTATGCAACCATGGCGCAATGTTCTTCAATCTGCCACACCCACCTCTCACGCCTGCAACCTGCGGCTGAAATAGGCCCATTTAACCAAACCCCACGAAGTTACCTAACACGATCTTCTATTTCATTGATTCCGCGATTGAAGAAGACTTAAGGCCACCCATGTAGGTCCCAACGTATGCTCTCGTACTACGGCTCATTTATGGCGCAGTCTCTTCAACGAACGAAACAACAGCATCCCGAACAGGAGAGGTGGCGGACGAAGGAGTGTGGAAGAAGAAGATTGTTCTCGTTGCATTGACGTGGTATGCAGGCAGGAGTGCCGGTATTCTGGCGGCCGCAGCCAACACTTCCAAGATCACCATCCGCCGGCACCTGATGAGGAGCGTACGGAAAGCCACGGCCTGATGCATAAAACATAATCTTTTGGGTGCTCAAAAGAGGGCTCGAGGGGTCACGTGCTAGAGTAACCTCTCTAATTCCCTAACCCAAGCTGGGCTACATCAAGTTGTGGCATAGAATGAATAAGTGACTCCTTTACTATAATCCACCGGACCAACACCAGGCTAGCTAAATGTTTAACGATACAACAGGTCGACGAAGAGGGGTTTCTTGAGAAGAAAGTCTTCATCCATTTGAGGTTATCTTGCCTTGAATTCTTCAACTATCGTCTACTTTCAAAGGGGTAAGTATGGCGATGGAGGTGTTCATCAAGAAAGTAGACAAAATGAACCGAAAGCTTCTCTCCCAAATTCCCCAGTCACGGAAAGATAAAAATCCTCCCTAACAGCGTCAAGCAAAATTGAGACATATAGACCCCGGTCAAGCTGCATGTTCTGTTAATCGAAATGGCCTATCTTCCCACATACTCTCCAGACACCAACCTATGCGACTGCCACTTGTTCTGATCCATGACATCGTTCTCCAAGACAAGAAAATTCACAAGGCTGAAAGAAGTCACAAATTCGCTCGCACGGTGGATTCAGTCGCATTCCCCTTGCTTCTGGAGGAATGGAATCAAGAGTCTCGAGGAAAGGAGGAGCAAGGTGGTGGCTGTCAATGCAGAGTATCTATGAATATAAAGGATAGCTACAATTGTTATTATTACTTGTCGATAAAGTTCGATAAGCATTTCGTTATTTATGGAACACCCTAATAATTCGGGAGTAGAGTACATTAGTCTCTTGTCTGTTTCCCGAGGAGCTACAGTCTCATTCATGCAATAGACAACCACTCCTCTTGAATCAGACAACATACGAATGCACTCTACTCCCGAATTTATAACCCTAGTAGAGAAGAGCCTTTCATCACAATTTCACCAGTTCTGTCTTTCTCTCTCAGACAATTCATTGCCGATAAAACTATGTGTTCGTATTATTGTGGAAAACGGACAAATTCGATGTCTCCAGTTGATTATCCGCATTTATTAAGGACTCTTGAAACATATCTGAATGCCAATGTGACCATAATGTTTTCATCGATATTTCGGTTGGTACATGTTCAAATGTGTCTAAAATGATTTTTAAAATCAATTTTAATAAGTTTACATCGAAATAATTTGAAAAATAGCTCAAATTCGCACTTTCACAGAGGAGTTCAGATATGTTTCATGCTTCCAATATAAATAAATGTACACTTTGCGATCATGCATAGGTAGGTCCAAAACTCGCCATGTGTACCAGCTATGTCACTTCCGTTTTCCACAATAATAAGAGGATTTCTGCTTGAGACCGTATAACGACAATGGAGACCTCGAATAAACTCAAGTGCATTCCTCGCCTCAAAATAATTTTCGAGCCATGTAAAAATCAAAGCAGCAAAATTAAAACAACATAGCCATATTTCAGGGATAATTGACTCGGAGATTACATATTTCAATCCAACAAGTATCCTTACTCTAAAAAAGTATCTCTACACAAAATGCATTTGCATGCGTTGCAGACCAGAGAAGCAGATTGAATGCATAATAAGTAAGTATGTGGGGGAAAACAATGAGCAAAAGAAGAAAGGTCCCGGGGAGATTTGAACTCCCGTCGTAGGATTCAGAATCCCGAGTGCTAACCGCTACACCATGGGACTGATGGATATAACCATTCTCGCTACTCTTAACTTCGCCTGTGCAGATTGACAGTCGGGTTGAGTGGCTCGCGGCTCCTCTGATCAAGAGACTACATTTGCCTGTGCAGTGAATGATTCTTTGTGATCCTTGGCGTCTACTCACATTTACTAGCGAATCTTTAATACTAAAATCGTATTTATCGTACAGTTGGAACATTTAAAATTGCTTATAATTAGATAGTTGGATAGTTTGTCTGATTAAGACAGCAGGGAAAGTTGTGACATTGACTTGGAGAGCTTGCTTTGTTGGGATAGCGTGGTAGTTCGGATAATTGATAATGGTTTGGGTAGTTGGGATAGACAGAGTAACTTGGGTTATTTGGGTAGTTACGAATAGCTGTCGTAGTTGGGATGTTCTGGGCAAACTCCTATCAGCTCACAAATATAATCAATGTATCTCCTGCAATGTTAGCTGTCTCTTAATGGTAAAACTCACATATTACCTGACATCGCTGAAGGTATATGTCAACGGAGTTACAGGTGATTCATACAAACCGCTTACAATTCCAAACTGTCTAGCCCTCTCCTCGTTGGCAACCCACCCAACAACAGAACCTCCACTGTCTCCCTGACGACGGTACTTGAGAATAGTGTGGGCGTAGGGGGTACGTTATTGACAGCCGTTCATTTCTAGTCATCTAAGTTCGCTCAGGCCGCTCGTCTCTGCGAAGTGAAGACGACCGCTCTGAGTTAACCGATACGATTAGAAATAAACGGCTGTCAATAACGTATTCCTAACCCCCACAATACTTGAGAACATAGGTTTCTGGAACTAAATACATGATCCGTCACTCCGCCACTTGTTGGTTTCAAGCCGTGCCGTCCCGTTGCCTCGGTATCATTGAATCCTTCTGTCAGGAAGTTTAGGCACTAGACGCAAAGGAAACATTTAGAAGTGTTTGACATTGGAAGACCTACACTGAGTATAGTATCTTCGACCAACACGCCCGTTACGTAGCGAAGTTGTGCTGCGTACACTTCTTCGTCCTTAGCGATTGAACCAAACCCAGAGACAGCTCCGAAAGATGGTAAAGGAGAATTTACTTGTGGCAGGCAAGCAGGAACAAAATCGGCGTCCTCAATGCATGCATACGATAGATGGTGCTTAACTTTACCATTACCCGTATATCATCCGCCAGCTCAATCACAGCGATGTCATGCTCAAACTGGTCTAAATTATCCTTGTTCTTCGTGTAATTAGAGAGAAGGGCTACTTTGGCAACTTTTTTCCACTGAAAAGGGAAAAATGTGCGATTGAAAACTTGGGTGTCGCAAATGGGAATAAAGTGCATCTCGTTTGTCTGTACGCATTAGCGACTCATTCTCTTTCGCTCATTATAGACAACCGGTTGGAATGAGTGAACGGACAACTATGGTGTATATTAGGGTGGACAAAGCATGGCAGTTATTGACAGCCGTCATTTCTAGTCGTCTAATTCCATTCCGAGCGGGCGCCTCTGCGATGTGAAAGACAACCGTTCGGAATGGAATTAGACGACTAGAAATGACGGCTGTCAATAACTGCCCTGCTTTGTCCATCCTAGTGTATATTACTCCCATTTGCGACACCCTATTATAATTTTTCGCTTCAACTTCATGTTGTCCACAGTGCAACTGTCATTCTGTGCTAATCCATCTTGGAATTGACAGTTTCCTCCATAACCAAGCTCGAACATTCCCTTGTCGTAATACTGAGAGAACTGTGCAGTTTTCCTATTTCAATCGATATCTTCCTTTCTGCATTGAACGAATACTAACAAGTCAAAGAAGCAGTGTGCAGCACTGAGGGCGTGTCTTCTTGAGATCAATGAAACGGAGCAAAAATGTTGGTGAAGATGGACTTGGGACGACCCATTTTGCTCTGATAACTATCATATAAGACCGTTTATTTTATTTTTCGATCAAAATTGGACCCTCGCTAATACTGAATCCATATTGATTACGAGTCGTACAAAAAGAGGACTGATTATTAGTGAGTCCACTTTCACTAACCAAGGAGTAGAACCCCCGTCCATGGGAACTGATCTGCCGTGGCAAGTTCGCCTCCTCGTGATCGAAACTGCACTCCACTTGCTGAAACGTCGTTATCAGCTATTCGACACTTATAAGGGATTACCACGGATTTTACCGCATATGTTAGCCAATTCGGTATTGTCTTGATGAGAGATCGTGAGGAACTTTACGTTGGTGGTGTTCAGAAAAGCTGAACATAGGACCATAAAAAAGAATTTGAAGAATATGAACTCACGACTCTCGCGAATGACATGGTCTTGAATGCAAAATATTTGAAAATGTCCGATTATGAACAGCATCGTAGAAAGAAGGCGAAGGTCCATGGTGGAACTGTGATTTGACTTGCCGACTCATCCTTTTATATGAAAAAAACCGTCTGATGGCTACCTTTGTTTCATTCCTTCTTGCTATTGTGGGCAGGAAAGAAAAGTTGTTGCCGTTTTTCAATAAATCAACAGATTGCAACAGTCAGATCCGTGTTGAAGACGCGCCTCTCGTCACTGTACAATAGGATGGCGCATGCGAGTCGTTTAGTGCATTCGTCGTGTCTCTACTCTCTTATGAGCTGTAGTCTCTGAAGGTTGGAGACAACCGCTCCCCATAGAGTAGAGACACGACGAATGCGCTAAACGCCTCGCATGCGACACCCTACTGCACAAATGTTTCACTTTCTTTGCCTCTTTTGTGCATCCGAGACGCTTTTCACTACGCCAGTAAAAGTGAAAAAAAGAGTGAATCAGTATTTTTCCGCGTGCTGTCTGCTAAGATCCTGTTGTGGACAAAATACATATCGACATCGCGTTTGTTGAGTTCATGCAATCACTGTCTGAATTCTATCGTTCATACATATCTGCATGTCGAATTCTTATTCCGAACTTCCATCGTCCGGTACCTGTGCCCCTTGTGGTAACATTGTCATTGTTCGATTTGGTTTGACTGAGAACGAACTCTGATACATCGCCGGACTCTTGAGAGACCACGAAGACCATTTACATGAGTAACAATCGATTAGAATGGAAGATCTGCACTGTTGGCGGAGTGAATCCCAAAGTGCATTCCATCTCTCTGTTATGTCTAGGGAACGACTTTTGGAACGACTTTTGTCTGTGCACTCATTCGGCAGGTCGTCTACGATGAGCGAGAGAGAATGACTCACCGGTGCGCACAAAATGTAAACGCTCCATAAGTCGTTCCCTACTCTGTTCTCTCTATCATACGGTCTGGTGTACGTTGTAACAGAGACGACCGATTGAATGGGAGCGGGATGAATTTGTTATTCACTATGCCAGGACGAAAGATATTTGAGCTTACAATTAGTGGCACCTCACGTTGGACAGCCGAAGCTTCAAAACCAATGTATTTCGCGCAAAAACCCAAAAACTTTGAAAAGATAATGAGCAAAAGTAGAAAGATTTGAACTCCCGTCGCAGGATTCAGAGTCCTGAGTGCTAACCGCTACACCACGGGACCGATGAGAACGCACCTCTACACTCTCTATGTAGCCTAGTCAGGTTGATCGACGAGTTGACAAGCGGCTCTATAGAAAACGACTGCTAGGTGTGAGTGATTCATTCCTGATCAAGGATGTAGGAGTTAGGGTTTCTAAATCGGTAGTCCAATTCATTTCTGATTCTTCTATTCTCCACGGAGCGGTTGTCTATCGCTCGTAGAGGCTTCGCGGAGTATGGATGAATCAGAAAAGAACTTCACTAGCGATTTAGAAACCCCAGTAGGAGTGAAACTGATACGGGTCTCATCATTTCAATTCGATTTGTGTTTGACGCAGGGGTGAAACACTTGACACACCAATGCAAAATCATTATATTATGTCGACCGTAATCATGTAAAAACAATTTATTTTAGAAAATAACATGAAATTGCCAGAAACCAGTATGTTGAATTTACAATCGTTTGGAATTTGGAAATAATCTGAATGGCGAGAACAAGGCAAGCGTATGTGATATGGCGAACATTGCATTTGGTCACAACTGCGAAATCAAGTAGCGGCCGTTCGTGGAGTTGCTGCAACAGTCGTTGCGCGCTGAATTTTTTTATTTCATAATTTGACGAACAGATTGGCCTAGCAATCTGATGGGTATTGTGATCCTACTCATTAATCCTGCTCTCGGAATATGACCTTGAGCAAATCGAAGATCTTATGTGAGATTGCTACTACCGGTCAATGTCAGCAGTAACAGAAAAGAGCAGTAAAGAGCAGTATAAATCTTCTCTAAATGCGCGAGTAAAGTCCTGTAAACAGATTGATAGATCGCTCAGGTACTACGGTTTGTAGTTCGATTAATTTTTCGCATAGGTTTCAATGCTGCAATATACTTTTAAGGAGTACATAGTTTCTGTGAAACATAATCCATAAAGTGATCATTCTGCCAACCATGTGTACTTACCTTGGCAGCAGCATCAGCAGCCAGCCTCCTCTTCATCTGTTCCACCCCGTCCATCATGGCCGAGTTGATGGCTGGCTGCAATGTGGTCATTCTCTTTAGTAAACAATTAGTTTTCCATACACCCTGATCGGTCTTGAACACATATATTCTGTATGTTGTGCATAGGCTTGCTTGTATTTATGCATTTATCAACACTGTTAAATATCGATGAACTTAAGTATAGTTATACAATATGGTTGTGCAATTGACTGCGAAGGTGCATTCGTCATCTCTGCCTCTCCCCATAGCGGTTGTTTATACTACATGAAAGAGAACTGATATGGGTAGGAGCAGAGATAACGAAAGTACTTTAGCAATCAATTGCACAACCATATTATACAAGCAGTTAACGACTATTTAGGGTGTTATCACTTATTCGATGGCTTGACGGTCAGACTCCTTCCATTCAACATCGACCCATTCAAAGTTGCCACTGCATTATCTGCCATTTGGGAATTGGCAAAATGACAGAATCCATATCCAAATGGCTTGTTCTTATTTCGGTCAGTTTTCAGAATGATTTTGGTGACGAGTCCAGCTCTGCTGAAGAACTGTGCCAGGTCTAGTGCAGTCACGGTGAAAGGGAGGTTGCCAACATAGACACTTGTCTTGGCTGTGGATAATGATGATGTGGATGATGATGGAATAGAGGCAGATGATGGATCCACGGGTACTTCAGCGTCGACCGGCTGCAGTGAGCGGTCTTCACTCCAGGGTTTCTAAATCGGTAGTAAGGTGCATTTCTCATTCGCCTAATTCTATCGCAGAGATAATCACCCCGAAGGGATTAGCTGAATGAGCAATACACTTTATTAACGATTTAACTAGAACCCGTACTACTACACACCAACCATTGAAAAGGATACAGGAGTCAATTTTTATACATCAGCTGATCTGACAGGGTGTGTTTATTTATATTGCTGAATATGTGGAAAGCGAACTCTTCCTAAGAAATTTTAGAAAAGACTCATATGATCGAGAAAATATAGCATTCAGTTGTTGTTCCCAAATTGGAATTTCCAATCAAGATTACGGCAGGTCTTTAGATGCAAGACAACAACGTCATGGACATTTGTGCAATAATTACGAAGTGGGCACTTGAGCCGTTCATTAATTCCGCGCATGTTCATGACGTTGTTGTTGTCCTTCACCGATCACTCACCGTGGTTGGCTTTGCGGGTGTCGTCCTGACTTCAGTCACAGGTTGTTCTCGCTTTTGCGCGCCTCCACTCATGTTGAAGTTGAGCGAGAGCGTCTCGATCTGTCTCTGGAAGAGGAAAGGCATTATTATCAGGATAGGAAATCCAAGCGATAGTGCATTTTTCTGTCGTTTATTCAGTAGGAGCAGTTGTCTCTCTCATGTGATATTACGCATCCTATCTGAACTGTTATTCCTAGTACGCGTCTCACACTTGGATGTCACCCCGGTATCTCATTTTTGCCGTGCTATTTCTTCGTCACGGAATATGTTTCAAATGATATATATACTAGAGCAACAGTTCGGTTAGGATGCATAATAATAAGTTATTATGCTTTTCACGTGAAGTCAGACTGCGTGACAGATTTCTCCACTCTATCTTATAAAGCAGTGCGCTCTCACAACTCTCTATCCGGCAACGGACGTACAGTAGACTTATTATTGATTGATGGCGTCACGCGAATAAGTCGCTCAAGAATATTCTCACCCTCGCAAGGTTCCTTGCGGCGGTCAACTTAGCAATGAATTGCTCGCACTCTTCAGTAGTGATGGCGTGGATCTTCTCTGCGACCTGAAAGCACAATGTGAGTTCATTTGCTCAAGGCACATCTTTAGAAGCTGTTTTTATGAACTACATTACAAAAGATAAACATAAGAGTTGGCGAAGTGAATCCCAAAGTGCATTCAATCTCTCTCTATGCTATCATTCGCGCGGTCATGTCTATGCTATGCGCCAGAGACGACATGATAATGAGAGCGCAGCGAGTCAGAATGCACTATATGGTTCCTCTGATAAACATAAAGCATCGTACCATCTAAAAACTTACAGTAATCAAACTAGCGGCGTCTTCTTCAGTCTCCAGCGAGTCTGCCTGACTGATGAAATTGTCCGGGATCGTGTAGTTCGCCCATTCGTTCTTCAGCCTTTTGCCCATTTCGATAAGCATCTCAACCTGCTTGCACGCCTGAAAGCAACAACTGGTTCAAAAATTCTTCTCCGCCGCGCGGTCATCTATCGTGGAGTGAGAAATCTCGCTCCGGAGAAGAATGACGACAAATTATCGTTTTTGAACCCCTAAAACCAATCGTCTTTGATAAACTCCTTCGTTTCATTCTGCCGGAAATTTAAACAAAGTGGAAGTTGTACCGGTATTCACGAATTTAGCCCCCTTAGGGGGCATACCTGCCGGTCTGACTACTAAAGCCAATATAGAGGAAGCTTCCCACTAGATTTACACTAAAATTTGAAACACGATTACTAGTATATTTTCTAACAAAACTGTATGAACCAGTAAAGAAATGTAGCGTGATAGCATTACCTGTTTCTTCTTCTTGATCATATCGTCACGATACGCGGTGATCTTGTCCGCTGTGTCAAGTCGCATCTGTAATTGAATAGAGAATACAGATCAATGCTCCCTCTAATGGCCATTTTGTCATATAGCCGTTTTACCATGATAATTTTGGTCGCCTTTTTGAACGAAAGCGCAAAATGCCCGGGAATAAGTAATTTGTAGGGTGTCGCATTTGGTGCTTTTAGTGCATTCGTCACTCGCCTAATCTCCGCGGAGCGGTTGTCTATTACATGGGAGAGGCAACAGCTGCTGCGCGGAGATTAGACGAATGCCGAGGGCACTAAAAGCACCAAATTCGACACCCTAATAATTTGCGCACTCACCTGTTTCTTGCACTGTTCCTTGTAGCTAATGATTTTGTGGCCCTGGTGCTTGTGGAGCATGCATTGAGCGCAAATAAGCTGCAATTTGCGCAATATGAGAAATGGTAATAATTAGATAGGTCAGAAATCTGCAGAGGCGTTTTCAGTCAATATGATGCGTATGCATTGAAAATCAATGTATTATAAGAATAAAAAAAATTATAAAAATTTAAATTATAAATAATAATATTTTACCCCGCTCTTGCAGTCCGTGCAAGCGTTGATCATCCTGGTGTCGTACCACTGAAAGGAGCAAGTTTACGCATATAGTTTCCAATTTCGGAAGATCGGTGTGATTTTGTTCGAAAACTCGGGTTTTCAGCACGTTTCAATCTGAACACTCAAAGAGGCGCAGAAGTGTTTTTAATTTCGTGGGACATGTGCGACAAGGGAAAGGTCTGAGAACAGAGTGAAATTGGAACCAATGACTGCGTGCAATGGATTTGAGTATGTTGGGAATGTCGAAAGCGAGCAGTAAGAGAAATAGTTGGCCCATTTTCGAGAAAATATTTTTCAAAGGTAAACAGCAACGCCACGGCCTTGATTGGGAACTGGGCATTTGCGCCAAAATGGTGAGATGGACGCAAGAGTCGTGCTTTCATGGGGCGCGTCTGTCCATTTCACGGATATGGTGCAAGCGTCCCTGACGCAGTTGTAGTTAGAGACCGTGAATCGCACTTCAATCGCACATCGAAATGCATTCATTCTCTCTAACTCTTGTACGAGCTGTTGTTTATCTGTTGAAAGAGACAACCGCTCGGATAAGAATAAGAGAGGACGAATGCACTTCGATGTGCGATTGAAGTGCGATTCACGGTCTCTAGTTGTCGTGTCTCTCACCTCATTGCAGTCAGTACATTGTCTTTGCGTTTCGAGCTTCTCGATCATCTCTGAATTGATCTTATTTAGATCAGAGACATATCATCTACCAACTAGGGGTTCTAAATCGGTAAATTTGTCGTCATTCTTCTCCGGAGAGTGGTTTAATCTCTCCATTATAGACGACCGCGCGGCAGAGAAGAATGACGACAAAATTACCGTTTTTGAACCCCTGCTACTAACCTCGCATGGCAAAATTTGTTGCCGGCGCGGAGGTGTATTCATGTTTGAGTGTGCATGTTGGGCAAGCCAGTCTGAATCATATAATTTTATTTTCCAGCGAGAATGAGTTGATGAGGTGTCATAAAATCTACTTCATCCAGTCCACAATAGGGGCTCTAAATCGGTAAATTTGTCGTCATTCATCTTCGCAACGCGGCTGTATACCCGGGAGTGAGGCAGCCAGGCCCGGAGAATAATGACGACAATTTTACGGATTTAAGACGCAGTAATTGTAAGATCGGACCAGTCTGTGACTACTTTGTCAAGTAATTTCGATCGGGCTCAAATGTAGAGCGTTTTTATACTTATCAGCACAGAAGTTACTGGTAGATTGGAGAGGTCACACATCGCTCTAGTTTTTGACCTGGAGCAATTCAATCTTTTGAATAACTCAATTTTCGTCGTTTTTCGTTGAAAAATCGTAACTTGGCCAATTTGAAAGATTTTTCGACGTTCTTTTTTGCATTCTAATCGCCGTGAAACGCTCTTTCGTAATCTATCTAAAGCTCCAAAAAGAATAATTTAAGAGTCAAGTTAAAGAGAAAAAGGCGAAAAATCGATTCCGCCCTATTACAAAGAATCTGCCGAAACATCTTTTTCCCGGTCGATGATGCAACTTTTTATTTTTAATTAATAATCTACGCTAAATTTCACATAATATAAGCTTTTAAAAGTGCGAAAAGAACGGCACACTGATGGTGCACTGAGTCTCGGAATGTTGGCTTTCATTTTCGACCATGACCCGGGGTTCATGGTGTGAAAAATCTGTGATCTAGGATCGACATGGGGAATAATTTTTTGAAGTGCCCCACCGCATGTAGTGATTGCACAACTACCAAATAAGGGCCAATTGTACCGCTCTCACTTTAGAGATCGATAAAATCTAAAATTGCATGCACGAGGTCACTACTTCAAAAATTTCTATAGTTTTTCCACGTAGACACGTGAGTCTGGTATGAAGTCAGTATAATGTACAACGAAACAACTACACAATAC
>JACMIF010001758.1:2992-21618 GCA_014805445.1 Diplogasteroides magnus | reverse complement strand
CCAGCAGTAGGCACCACCCTCACTGAGAAAATCATAACTTCCTTCTACATCAATATTTTTCCACGTTCTTCATTCCATTCGAACAGTCAAGATCCTATCTATGAAATACTTTTTCGAACTACCAGAAATATCGTTTTTTTGAAAAATATAAATGAAAACATGAAATTTTACATAATCTCTTTTTCAATCTTGCGAATGGTGGTCATAATTGCATATGGAACGTACATGTTTTTATTACTTAGGATTATTCTCCTTGAAATTCTTTACAAGATGATACGTTAAAAGTTTTAAAAAATGGGATACCCATAGTGAGACAAGGCCCGAAATGTTGGGCATCACCCCAAATTTGGATGCAGAGCTGGTTTGTTCCAGCGAAACTTGGCGCTGTTGGCAAGCGTAGCTGTAAGACCTAGTTTTTCTTGCTCTGCCAGATGCCGGATGTTGACAGTGCTATATGACAATTGAATCCCCGGATGGTCATTGTTGGTCTGAAAAATGGAAAAAAATGACCATCCGGGGACACAATTGTCATATAGCACTGATAGCACCCAGCATCTGGCAGAGCAAGAAAAACTAGGTCCTACAGCTACGCTTGCCAACAGCGCCAAGTTTCGCTGGAACAAACCAGCTCTGCATCCAAATTTGGGGTGATGCCCAACATTTCGGGCCTTGTCTCACTATGGGTATCCCATTTTTTAAAACTTTTAACGTATCATCTTGTAAAGAATTTCAAGGAGAATAATCCTAAGTAATAAAAACATGTACGTTCCATATGCAATTATGACCACCATTCGCAAGATTGAAAAAGAGATTATGTAAAATTTCATGTTTTCATTTATATTTTTCAAAAAAGTTCGAAAAAGTATTTCATAGATAGGATCTTGACTGTTCGAATGGAATGAAGAACGTGGAAAAATATTGATGTAGAAGGAAGTTATGATTTTCTCAGTGAGGGTGGTGCCTACTGCTGGTAAAGCTTCATAATAATGAAAACCCCGTTTTCACTATCGGTGATCGGGATATTTGAGGCAAGCTAGTGGGCGCTGGGTTGCCCTATGCATAAAGCATCAGATAAGCAGAAATCCAGCTTTCGCACTCAACGAATATGCGGAGAAATGTGCGGTTTTCCAATGTTGTTTCACCAAAAACGCCCTTAGGAGTAGAGTTATGAACACGACTCCTGAGATCATATCGAAAGTTTGGGAGGTCATAACTTCGTTCAAAGTGAAGCTACAGGTATGTCGAAAATATATTCTTGCTTTGTCCGGGAATCACATAGCAAAGATATACATGCAGTCTCGAGTGGTTTGAGTGAGAGAGAAAAGGAAGAAGGAGAACAAGAGAAGGATAACTTTAAACAGGTCAAATTTATACAGAGTGTTCCTTGTTACCGAAACAATTAATTTAAGAACGAATTAAAACCAATCAAACATTTTTCACCACTACACTATCCTTCTTTCTTTAATATGATTGGGATGGGGGAGACAGAGAAGTCACACCACAACCCGGAGACAGACAAGCTAAAACTTGTGGGCCCGCTCAGAATATTCCTTGGCCATCTCGTCGAGCCAGGATTCGGAGATGGACGATCCTCCCATGATCAATTCAAAGAGTGAAAGTACAGGCAAATGGATTACTGGAAAAAAAGTACGCAGTCCCAATTCTTAACCAATTAGAAATGAAATGAGCTTTGTAATCGTGCTGATCTTATTGGCTGACTTCATGTGGAACTATCTTTCTTACAGCCCTGATATTTTTATTTTTTGTAAATATACAGTTTTCTTGTTAGAAGTACTTGCCAATTGAGTCATATCTTCCGTGTTCGACCTCAGAAAGGAGATTAAAGTTCTTCATTACAATCATCACGATGATATAACAAGGAATTCCGTACGGAAATCATAATATAACAAATTCATTAAGTGCTAATAGATAAGACGATATGTCTTGTGCTATACAGGCTCCATTGGGGTCTCTATCTTCGCTATTCTATTGATTCTCGCATTATATTCTCTTTCATATTGATCTAGCATATTATAAGTCCTCTGCGGACAACCGTAATCATCGTCATATTCTGGTTCTTCCTTGACATCGATATCATCCTCTGCAGTCTCAGTCCTTGTTCCTTCCTTTTGTTCATTCTTCTGTTGCTTTGCCTTGAGTCTCTTCCATCTGACTGTATTCAGATCATTAATGGAGTGCGTGCATCTCTTCCAGAATTGTTCGTCTTCACACGCAACTCCTGATCCACAATGCATCAGAACTACCTCAAACTATTCGTGAAGAACTATGTACATATCAGGCAGTACATACCTTCCTTAACCATAGGGCCTTTTCCCTATTTTTTCTGATATTAATCACCGCTAGACGATCTTGTTCATCATTGAAAAGTATCTGAACTAGGGTTTCAATACGGGGATTCAACTTCAATTACCGTATCCATCCTCCTAACGAATGCTTCATAAGTATAGGACTGTCTCAGTAGGTATTCAATGTACGATTTCTTCATGTAGGTGTATTCGACTAAATGCACTTATTTCATCAGTTACTGATAATCTAGATACATACCTGGTTCATACTCAACCAGCGCCAGTGGAGTCCTCACATCTGGATGGTCGTCGTACACAGTCCCTGTACCCTTCCTGATCCACGTATCTATCACAGAAATACATCTTCTCCAGAACAAATCGTCTTGATCCTCGTTTCCACTTCCGCAATACGAAAGAACCACCTAAATGTGACATCGTTCATTGCCCATATTCATTTTGGAACCAACATCCTTCAAAAATCGTTTCATCTCCTCGTTCTTTCTCATTTCTAGCGGCATCTTCCGGTCCAGTTCGACCCAGAAAAGACGCTGAAAGAAGTTCATCAAATCTATATCATATCTATAGAATACCTCATCGACGAGTCTAGCGAAATGTTCGGTGCTTCGAGCCATCGCAAATTGATTGTCAATGATATTCTTTGCCAGCAACGAGAAATTAACTGAAGTTTTTGTGTGTATGTCATATTTCTTCATAAACTCACCAGGGGATGGAGCCTTTCGTCTAATCATAGGCTTATTGTTCGTTTTCTTCTTGAACATATTCGCTCGTTGCGTAATTGCTGTGAAGCACGTCTTCAATAAATAATCTCTTTCTCTTTCGTCGTGCGTTGGATTAAGATGGAGAATTAACTGAAGAGCCAAAGTAATACATGTGTGATGTATTATTAACCTCTTGAATCCACTCTTTCTTATCTTCATTTTTCCTTGAAGACCACGGCTCGAAACGATCTGGTTCATCAAGGAACAGAATCTTAGCACATGCGACGTTACAGTAAGAAATTCGAGACAGCAAAAACTGACTTCATCAATGATCTTCACGAGTGAATGGATGTTTTTACACGATTTTTGGTAGAATTCGATTCGGCTGCGGGGAAGATATTTGTACTTGACTGAAAAGAGAGATGATTAGATAAAATAGGAAGAGTCTTACATGTGCTTGGTTCCTGTTTTTCTGCTTCAGGTGGAAGTTCGAATGGCATTCGGTGTTTTAGTGCTCCATTATTGATGCAGTTTACACAAATCTCCCACATCTTCACGTCCTCCTCATTGTCTTCTGTTCCACAACGTGCAAACGCCAACTGAATTCCACACAATTCAGCGGGGTTCATGGACTACGTGCTTACTTGCTTCAGCCATTGTTTCTTCTTGATATTGGTCCTGTTCTCCCATTTGTCGAGACGATCAGGCTCATCATCGAAGAGAATCTGTAGAATCTCAATCAGTTAGTACAACTGTCAATGACTCCTACTCTTTCGACTCTTCTGATGAAGTTTCCTGTACTGGTCGCTACTTGCTGGAGGTTGTCAATCGTAGCTTTGTCGATGAAACTGTATGTGACTGTAACAAAGAGTATCAATTCGCTGGAAGAGGGGAATACAAACCGAATCTCTCAGGAGGAGTAAATGAAGAACGTGATGCAGGTATCTAAGGTAGGAACTGTTTCCGTGCTTATATATAAGACATACCTTCCTGTTCTTCTCGATCTTTCTCTCATTTGTTCGTCTATTTATGGCATCCACGCATCTCAACCACGCATTCTCCTTCTCTCTTCTGGTTTTGCCTCCATACCGAACATGAAATAGCTGAACGAGAAAAAGTCTCAGTAACATCCTAATCAATTCTCCAACCTTTCTCAACCACATCTTCTTGTCCTCGTTCGTTCTCCACTCCCACAGTAATTCTCGTTCCGGATCGCCAAGAAAGAGCAACTAAAATTATGAGATCATCTCAATTTTTTTCAGAAATGAGTATTACCAACTCCATTTTCGTTGCAAATACTGTTCCCGTAGGAAAATTCGTCGTGAGATAGCCCACTGTGTTGACATCAAAGTAATCGTAGGTAACTGAGAAGTAAGCGCATGTGATGAATTTCGTAAAACGCTTACATTTGAACGATTTGGATTCAAAGGGAAGCTTGAATATTCCAGGATGAGTAGTATGAGTGCAATTTTGTTCATGGTGCTTGATAATTTTAGGATCTATGCCCTGAAGTAAGAGGAAATTTTATGCTTGAAATGAGCAGACTCCCACCTCCAGATCCATCAGTCTCTCTTCTGCAGTTGTGAATGTTCTTCCATTCAAGGAATATCCAATATCATTTTCTGGGGGAATCATTCTGCTTGTCCCAGGAACATCCTAAATAGCAGCCGTTTAACTGTGTTCATGACTGGATTGACCTGACCTGAGAATATCGAGATTCTTCCGACCATTCCTTAGGAGAAGCATTCAGTTCCACCGTTTTCTTCATTGGAATCATGGGAATGATGGGCGTCGAGTAAAGAGGCAGTGAATCCTAAAGGAAGAACTGGTAAGAGATTGTACTTCTGCGTTTTCGAAAATGAAACATTGGTGCGAAAAACGTCAGGCTGTGAGGATGTTTGTGTGCGGAATGGAATGCTCCAGAAAGACAACAGAATAAAAACCTGAGGGTATCCATGATGATATTCATCGATAATTTCTTCCTTCACTTCTCTCTTCACATCTTCTCGCAAAGTTCTGTAGACAACATCAGAATCTGATGCACCAGTGTTCACCTTCTCGTTTTCCTAAGAACGCGATCAATTATAACATCGAATGCATCATATTTCTCACCTCCTTAACCACACCAGGCAGTGGATTCAGCACTCGAACATTCACTACTTTGGTTTCTCGAGCTCCTTTCGGTACTGTATGTTAGGTAATCAATGGAAGGTAACATACTCACTACTCACCATTCATTTTCTGTGATCCATCACGAATCATTTCTTCGAAAGGTTGAACTGCAACCTAAAAATATCCAATTATTGTTTACAATGATGTGCTCAAACCTCAGCGGAATCATTAAACGCAAGCGGATTTCCATTCATACAACCCTGTAGAATTTCATGTTTCATCATCTACAGACAAAATCTTACGGTTTTATGTTTAGCAAGGCTGTCGATTGTGTAGCATCTCACATAACCACACGAACAAATTAACTGTGCGTCCTGTATGGGTAAATACTACGGTAACAATCTTGATGGGACTTACCTGGTAGTGCTTCATGGGATGTGCCTCTTTCATATGCATGAGAATCTGTGAGTAGGGCAGTAGTTCAATGCATACAGAACAGTTAACTATCTGAAAAGATGAATGAACGTCTTGCTGAAAGAGTTGTCACCCTTTCCTGGTCGAATTGCTTCGAATGTTTAACGGTTCGAGCATTCGATGAGCAGGGAGCTGAATGGAATAGTTGCTGCAAGTGAATATTCAATTAATCGAACCTGGATCCTTCATATCACTGCCTGGTTGTACTGCCACGAAAGGGTCAGAGTAGTCAGATTCCGACTTCGATGGCAGAGGACAAGTCTAATTACAGTACTCTATACGAAACGTTTTTTACAACTAACCTTGAGATGTCTCATCAGTGAGCTCTTATCGTAGAATCGATAGATTCCGCACACATCACATCGAATTTTCGCAGACTGAATATGTTGGCTACCTTATGATGAATGATGATATACAAACTGTGTAGTGCTCATGGGGATGAATTGATTTTCGATGGACGAGAAATTCACGAAATGTGGAGAACCATTTGTTACAAGAATAACACTCAACAACAGCCTGAACAAGGAAGGAATAAGTGACGAATTGAGGAACCTTTCATACCTCTTCCTTAACAACAGTATTCTTATTTCGAGAAGTTCGAATTCGTGGTTTCTTACTGAGAGAAAAGTCCTCCTGATCACTGTTGGCCCTTTTCTTCGCTGTCACTTCAAGCACTGCATTTTCCTTTCTCTGTTTTTCTCCATTCTCCTTCGCAATTCGAGTCGGTCGAACGGTTGAAGGACCCTAAAAAGAGTTGATTTCACATCAGGTCAAATACACTATATTTATGTGCGTGAATATTCACGGAAACAGCAAAAAGCATACCTCTTCCTCCATCAGCTTAAAACCAAGAGCAACGTTTGCAGTACTGAAATAAAGAATTTTATGCAGCAAGGTTGCAGAAACGATATAAATATGACAAACTTAATAAAAATTATAGCGGAAACGTGATCAGGGAGCAAAAGTATATATTGTTGTTGTTGTTTTAAAAAAATTCTTTATAGCGAATGTCGGACAAATAAATAAACCGAATAAACGGTCACGGTCATGTTCACGTAAATGAAAGCTATATTTTACGGACGTGGCACGAAATATTAGGATCTTCCACATGTTGACCTCTCAAAAAGCACTGGCCTGGCTGAATGTGATGGGGATCACGCCCAATTCCTCGAACTCTTCCTCACGAAGGCTAGGTCACTTGGTTCAGTCAAACTGTCTGGCAAGTGATCTTGCGACTGTTCTAACCTTCATCACGGAAGGAATGGATTAGCTGGCTTGTGTCAAAACGAAGGGAAACAGAATTATCAACCAAAAGACAACATAATGATGGCAGAAGCCACAAAAAGGGATGATCAGTGGCACACGGAAGGCATCGAGACAGAAACATTAGTATGGCGGCTATATAATGGAGGGCCTTCATGAGGTGAACATCATAAACACCTCGTTGACTAGGGAACGACTTATGGACTGACACATGGACGAAAAACGGTCCATAAGTCGTTCCCTAGTCGTGACGAGATCCCAATTCTGAGAGCGTAGCGCGAAATTGTTCATATCCTATCACAGTGGTAACGGTGAAGATGCAAAGTAGAGACAAACAACTATTCGATAAGGATAATTTTATCAAAACAAAGATAAACCGAAACAGGCGATTAGCTGGCTTGTGTCAAAACGAAGGGAAACAGAATTATCAACCAAGAGACAACATAATGATGGCAGAAGCCACAAAAAGGGATGATCAGTGGCACGCGGAAGGCATCGAGACAGAAACATTAGTATGGCGGCTATATAATGGAGGGCCTTCATGAGGTGAACATCATAAACACCTCGTTGGTTCTTCAGCAGTGAAAAAGTTTACATTTCACTATTTCACCTTTTGATGAACGGTTTTTTTACTACCCTTAATAAAGATGGAAAGATATTTTGAGATGAAGTTTCTCTTCCTTTGCCTCATTGCTTCTGCTCTTCTGTTGACTTCAGCGTCTCCTTTTCCACGATACAATTACACGTGTACAACACTCATAGAGAGATCGTATTAATTGAATTACCGTGAATTACCCTCCCTCCAATATAAGCGTTCCTCTCTCGCTTAGGGGATTTCTCACAACGAATAAAGTGATGGATGGAAGTGCGTCTTCTTTTCGCTACAAGAGTTAGTATTCTATCCAGAACGAGTTTGTAAATGCACAGGCAGGATGAATAATACGTTTATCTGTTCGGCAAGGATATGAAGGTGGCAATCGGGAAAATGGAATATTGTAGTCAAATTCATGGTCTCCGTGAAATTGGGGCCCAGTTATTCGCCGAGTTCTTCGTCCTGAAAATGTACATTTGTATATATATTAGCAAAGGAAATTTTTTCGCTTTAAAGTTGACTCGTACAGTAAATTTAGCAATTCATTCACAATCAGATAAGGCTTCTGAGGTTTTTTATATTAGGACAATAAATGCAAACCAGTTCAAATTTCTTATTTTCCGCGGATTTGGCGATTTCTTCCAATGGTTCAACAAAGAAATTGATCGTGTTCTGTAATTGCGTTATTAACCAATCTAGATGGTGCAGTAAATTGTTTAACTTGCCGTACATAAGCTGTTCATCGATTATCTGTCGGGAACGCTTTTGGAAAATAAGTGCATCACTTGTCGTCTATACTCTTCGGAAAGCTGTTGTCTATCACCATCAGATACAATCGCTAGTCGAAGATTATAGTCGACAAATGATGCACTTATTTTCCAAAAAAAACGTTCCCTAATTATCTCTGAAGTTTGAGACGTACCGTAACATTGCCGACACCGAAAGTAGTGCCGCCAAGGTTAAGGTCACCAGACACTTGACGCTATAATAAAACTTTCATCAATGCTCTCTCAATCAATCAATTAATATAATTTCACCTTTCGATCAGGAGACGCTGAAGTCTAGAGAAGAGAAGAAGCAATGAGGCAAAGGAAGAGAAACTTCATCTGAAAATATCGTTCTATCTGGATTAAGGGTAGTTAACGACAGTTCATCAAAATAGTGAAAAGTAAACTTTTTCACTGCTGAAGAACCAACGAGGTGGTTATGATGTTCACCACATGAAGGCCCTCCATTATATAGCCAAGCTAATGTTTCTGCCTCGGTCCCTTCCACGTACCACTGATCATCTCTTTCTGTGGCTTCTATCATCATTCCGTTGTCTTTTGGTTGATAATTCTGTTTCAATTAGCATAAAACTTGGTCAAACATCGTGTTTTAGCCTTTGTCAAGCGGCTAACGCTGTTCGGGAACTGGCATAAACATGTGGACAGTATTCGGTTCATGAGGCAACTAACTTGTTCATTCCATCATCCCATCTTTCAATCCCAACTCGAAATATTAGGTGGAAGTCATTTTATTTTTGCATATTTTATTCGTGAGAGGCACTGCATGTATTAGATCATATTACAATAAGGAAATCATCATAACATAGGTTAACATCGATGTAGATCAATGAAGAAACACTTGAAACAGAAAGCTCTGGTGCATTGAGGGCAAGCAACGAAGCCAAGATCTTCACATGAACATTCCGTAGAGTTTTTTGAAGCGAGTCACCCATGAGTCACTTGCCTGAATTGACAAAGTCCGTTAATGAAATTATAATAGAATACCTTGAATGGCGGCCAGAAATTATGTTCCCTGTTGACCTTCAGCGCAAGCTTTTGTAGGTCCCTTCCTTGTAATGGCAACCCTATAGGTAGAGTTCAAAGTCAACACTTGGAACATCAAACCTTCATCCAGTCGAGCCTTAACAGCGGCAAATAGCGTATCTGCTAGTTTCTTCAGTGCTTCGATTCGATCAACTTTTCGTACGCCTTCAATCAATCACCGTAATTGAGTCGGTCAATGCACTCACCTGTGTTACCGTATTCACGCAATGCGCGTAGATCGTGTTCCGTCTTGATGATCGACTTAAATCGATTATGAATGTCTCGAAATGACCTCGTCCTCTGCTTCCTTTTGTCAACTTTCTGTCTCTGCCCTCCCGTACCACTACGATAGTATGCGAGTACTTCATCCAACTGCAAGCATAACCACTCGAACTGCTAATAAAATATACTGACCTTTTCGTTAGAGACTCCACTGAATCGTGCTCTTGTTGTATCTGCATCGTATTCTTCGTCAGCATTCCATTCCTCATCCTCTTGTTCAACCATTTCCAATTCCTCATCTGCACTACTTAATTCTCGAACCTTCCGCAACCACATCTTCAGAAAAACGACAGAATAAAAACCTGAGGATATCCATGGTCATATTCCTCCATAATCTCTTCTTTCACTTCTTCCTTCACATCTTCTGGTAAAGTTCTATAGATAACGTCATAATTTGTTGTATGAGCGGTCTCGCTTTCCTAAGAAAATGCAATTGAAATGTCGATCGGTTCATATTTCTCACCTCCTTGACCACAACAGGTAGTGGAATGAGCACCCGGATATTCACTACTTTGGTTTCTCGAGCTCCTGTCGGTACTGTATGTTAGGTAATCAATGGAATGTCACATGCTCACCATTCATTTTCTGCGATCCTTCATGTGGATGAATTGACTTTTGATGTATGAGAAATTCACGAAATGTGGAGAACCATTTGTTACAAGAATAACACTCAACGTCAGCCTGAACAAGGAACGAATAAGTGACGAATTGCGGAATCTTTCATACCTCTTCCTTAACAGCAGTATTCTTATTTCGAGAAGTTTGAATTCGTGGTTTCTTACTGATTGTGAGAGAAAAGTCCTCTTCATCACTGTTGGCCCGTTCTTCGTTGTCACTTCAAGCACTTCCTTTTCCTTTCTCTGTTTTTCCTTTTCCTTTCTCCATTCTCCTTCGCAATTCGAGTCGGTCGAATGGTTGAAGGATCCTAAAAGAGTTGATTTTTCATCAATTCAAATTCACTATATTTATGAGCGTAAATGTTCACGGAAACAGCAAAAGGCATACCTCTTCCTCCATCAGGTTAAAACCAAGAGCAACGTTCGCAGCACTGAAATTAAGAATTTTTGTGCAGCGAGGTTGCGGAAACGATATAAAAATGAAAACTGGATAAATGTCGGACAAATAAATACACCGAATAAACGGACACGGTCATGTTCACGTACATAAATGAAAGCTTTTTTTACGGACGTGACACGAAATATTAGGATCAAACATATGTGGTCATCTCTTTTGAAACTCCACATAATGACCTCTCAAAAAAGCACTGTCATGGCTGAATGTGATGGGCCCCATTCCTCAGCACTGTCATGGCTGAATGTGATGGGCCCCATTTCCTTCACAGGGCTAGGTCACTTCGTTCAGTCAACATGTCTGGCAAGTTCACTTCCGACTGTTCTCACCTTCACCACGGAAAGAATGGACTTCAAGAGTCGTGACGAGATCGTAACGGTTCACAATTCTGAGAGCATTACATTAAATTGTTGATATCATATTACAGTAATAAAGGTGAAGATGCCAAGTAGAGACAAATAACAATTCGATAAGGATAATTTTATCAAACAAAGATAAACCGAAACAGCCGATTCGCTGGCTTGTGCCAAAACGAAGATAAACATAATTATCAACCAAAAGACAACAGAATGATGGCAGAAGCCGCAAAAAGGGATGATCAGTGGCACGCGAACATTAGTATGCGGCTATATAATGGAGGACCGTCATGTGGTGAACATCATAAGCACCTCGTTGGTTCTTCTGCAGTGAAAATGTTTACTTTTCACTATTTTGATGAAATGTGGTTAACTACCCTTTATCCAGATGTAATGATATTTTCAGATGAAGTTTATCTTCCTGTTGACCTCTGAAAAAAGCACTGTCAAGGCTGAATGTTATGGGATCACGCCCTATTCCTCGAACTCTTCCTCACGAAGGCTAGGTCACTTCGTTCAGTCAAAATGTCTGGCAATTTCACTTCCGACTCTTATCACCTTCATCATTTTTTCAGAGGTCAACAGGAAGATAAACTTCATCTGAAAATATCATTACATCTGGATAAAGGGTAGTTAACCACATTTCATCAAAATAGTGAAAAGTAAACATTTTCACTGCTGAAGAACCAACGAGGTGGTTATGATGTTCACCACATGAAGGCCCTCCATTATATAGCCAAGCTAATGTTTCTGCCTCGGTCCCTTCCACGTACCACTGATCATCTCTTTCTGTGGCTTCTATCATCATTCCGTTGTCTTTTGGTTGATAATTCTGTTTCAATTAGCATAAAACTTGGTCAAACATCGTGTTTTAGCCTTTGTCAAGCGGCTAACGCTGTTCGGGAACTGGCATAAACATGTGTTCATGAGGCAACTAACTTATTCATTCCATCATACCTTCCAATCTTTACCATCTCAACGCTGTATATGTCGCAGTTGCGTATTTAAATTACACTTTTTTGCTCAAAGCCTTCCTAACACTAACGATAAACGCACTCAAAGCCAAAATTGCATTCACGTAAATAAAATATAAGTTTACTATTAAGTATTCAGTTCCTCCATTCAAATTAGGGATCATCGATCCAAAGAGACACAACGATAATGTTGGAGGATACGGAGAAGCAGATGATCAGAAGTAACGGGATCTGATATGCCTTCGTAACTGCATGGGACCATTCTTCTGTCGTGTGACTATTCTTCCGTCATGAGACCATTCTTCGGCAACAGAGCCAAACGTGTCATCAGCTACAGTGCTGTAGAAATGTGCTATCTATGTCTCATTAAAATGTTTCATTCCGAGAATGTGAACTGAGTTCTCACACGATGCAGGAAGTTTGTACAATGTAACTTTATTCGTATCAGACATTTACTCCATTATGCGAGTTCGCGTATTTGATCGACATCATTGTCATTTTTCTTCCGTCATCCCATGGGCATGCAATGCTCGTTGAATGCGTCTGCGCACCAGCACCGTCCAAGGTCCATTAGGTTCTGAATTGTATCGATTAGGGGTCCCAAACCGGTAAATTTACTGTTATTCTTCTCCTCAGCGCGGTTTTCTCTCTCCCTTCTGGACAACAGCACAACGGAGAAGAATGATAACAAATTACCGATATAGAACCCCTTGTATCGATGGTCTTGAACCGAGAGTTTCGGGTCAGATCAAAGACTGCTACTTCACTATTATCTCTAATCAAGCACAGATGGTACGTCCGAACGCGTCCCTGCGTGAAATTTTTGCCCTACTCTGTACCGGAAGAATGAGACTGTACGTTTATTTGATGATGGACAGTCCGTACCTCCTCGCAGAAGTGACCCTTTATTCCAACACCTTCAGGGCAGTCATCGGTGCATGAGTAGGTGGTACCCAGCATGCTTCTGTAGTACTCATTGGTATAAGCTTTCGAGTGATTCCAATAACTTTGAAATTGCAGAGTATCTGTTTTGAGTGAGTCGTGGGGCAGAAATGATGAAAAATGAGAGTGCAATGTATATTTTATATGATGTTGAAATGAACTCATATATTCTCGTTGTTCACCGGCAAAAATGTCAGAATTGGTTACACAAAGAAATGCTCACGACACCATCCTGCAGCATTTAAATTCCTGCGAGCAGTTAATGATCGTCGGTCTTAAACGTGCATCTTCATTATAATCTTCATTTTTAAAAATATTTTAAAGATAACTATCCTAGGCCCTATTCAGTGATCGACGGAATAAATTCGATAGTCATATTTTGGCCGAAATTCCCTTTTTGACCTGACCGTCAATTTGCTCGTTATTGAAATATCACACGTCATGTATTAGTAAGTAAGACTTCCAGAATTCACATATTGTAGGTCGATTTTCCCGTTGCCGGGCCATATAAAGCAGTGCCGTTGTAGCATCGAACAGAGATTGATACCGGAAGAAAGATAGCGAGGAGGAGGAGTGGAAGAGAACAGTGCATTCTGCCGTTATTCGAGATAAAAAATAATAAGACATAGTTTGATTGTGAAGATCAACGAGAAATGATCAAAATATAAGAGTTCATTCTTCGATTTCATACCCGTTGAAATTATCCTTATATAAAAAGGGATTTTCGCTAAATACAACGTCAGAAAAACAAGGAATTGTTGCATTAGCTGTGTAATAACCGATGCAGTTCCTCCCAATACAAGATTTCCTTATATATTGTCTTTGCACCACCTAAAACCAGTTGACTTACTCACTCGTCGTTAGAATTTTTCAGATAGTGTTAGTAAGCGAAGCATCTTCTTCTCAATACTCTCCCCTCCGCAGGTGGCTTTAGTGATTGAGAAATATAAGATTTGATAAAACGCCATTGTAACGATCTCTGATTTTTCACACGCTCTCAACGACGTTTCAATACAACTGCATTTGACGGTGCGCATGTGATTTTGTCACAATAGAACATCAAAAACTGTTAGAATTTCACTTCTTTTTCTGCTTTTCTCTCCCAAATCACCCCATTTTCCGCGGCTGCTCTATTTTTAAATATTTGTTTCTGAATTTGCATACGTTTGATTGAGATATTTCAAATTTTATTGATCGATACATCGGAAAAAAATATTAGAAAAATATCTGATGACAAGAATAAATACCCGGCAATGAAAATTCATTGAATGGTGCAAATATCACTGCGAGGTTCGCGCAACGCTTCTGACGGTAGTCCGAATAACTCGAGAAGTTCATCAAATCCCGTGATCGAATTCTCGTTCTCATCTGATTTCCACACTTTCATCGTTGTTCTCGATGCGACAAACCTCGTTCTCTTCCTGTTATTTCCCACATGGATTTGGAGAAGCTTCTGAGCAGATAGAACGTAGTCATCTCTCCCTTGCCCTTGATCTGCACTCTTCCTCTCGGTAAGAACTCGAATCGGCCAGACTCTATGGCGCACCTTGAGTCATCTTGTTTACATGTGGAGAAGATGCGTGTGACTGACCTCACGGCCACTTCACTGCAGTGAATTCTCCCTACTGGCGAGTGTGACTCCATTCGGGATGCAGTATTGACGGTGTCCCCAAATAGACAGTACCTGAGTGTGTCGTCATCCATCCCTTACACTAGGATGAAAGACAAGTGCCCCATGGACGCTTGCGCCACAGTGGTGAAATAGGCCCTTGAGCCGTAATAAGCACGATAATGATGGCGCATTGCCCACTTCACCGTTATGGCGCAAAAATTCATGGCGCAGTTGTCCTGCGATCCAACTCTCACCTCGGCATCTTGGCCCCCACAACTCCGGCCACCACAGGTCCAGAGTGAATGCCCGCACGAATGGCCACTGGACGGCCCTGCACTCTGTCCCGCACAGTGGTGGCCTCGTAGAGCATTCCGAGTGCCAGATGGCAGATCTTCACACAGTGATCGTCACTCGGCTTAAAGGGTCAAAATAGACGACTAAAAAAGAAAGGAACCTCAGGAACGCCACCCACAGACATGTAAGAATCGCCGATTGTCTCCATCTTGTGCGCCTGCATAGCGTATGATTCAATAAATGCAGTCAAAATTTGGCGATTACCTGTTGAAGTTCTACAAGACGATCAAACTTTGTGAAAAGTTCATTGAGAAGAGTCACGATGTCTCGTGGAGTGGATGAAGGCAGAATGATTGTTTGGAAGGAAGGGATATCAGTGAACATTATCGTGGCAATCGCGTACTCCTCTGAATAGCTTCTAGTCTTTCATCGGATAATCAGAAGAAATAATAACAGAATTCAGCATTAGAATAAAAGTAGTAGAATAGTTCAGAATAGGTAAGAAGAACAGAATAGAAGAATCATACTTGCTTCGACACTTTGTCCTGTCTTCAGCTGTTGTGCTACAGAATCAGGCAGCATCTGACATAGGAGAAGATCCGCCTTGCTCTTTTCTTTCTCCAGATCCTTTGCCATCTTCTCCAGCTGCGCATTGTGTTCTTCTAATTGCATACTGCAAATGCGGCAATCAATAGAGAAATCAAGACAATGGAACTTCATTTCGACATCAGACAGTCGTTGTTGGTTGAGAAGGATCAAGTCCCTCGTCGTATCGTGCAGAGGAACAGATTCCAGATGCAGACCTGAATTTCCTCAGTTCATCATCTTTGGCTGTGTCCTCTACCATATTGAATTAGTTCCGGAATAGAAGTGACGTATGGCGAGCACAGATACATTATGTGCCGGCCACTCTTCAGCAACATCATTTGACCTTTCAGCTTCAGATGCTGATTTGCAGGTCCGTTCATGTCTCCGTTGAGCATTTGCAAGCTGTAGTGGTCAATTTTTAGAAGTGAATTCTCTGGAAATTCTGATAAATAATTCTGATTTTCCAATGAACACATGCGTGTCTGGCCTCACTTATCGGATGTAGTGGACCCGTCTCGTCGCCGGTTATAGTCAATATTTGTCGTCTTCACTTGAAGCACGAAAATAGAGTTGATGAAGTTACAGAACGACTCGAAATCGATCGGAATCTGAAAAATAACAGGTCGCTTCTATAATGAATGTGTTATTTACCTGTGGTCGATTTAGGTCAAATGCACGATTGATGGGTAGGCCAGGTCCAATTAGCTGTGGGGCAACATAATGGCTGCAAAGTGAATAGATTTCCAAAATACTCTGTACGAACAAACGCTAATTCACAGCCGACCATAACAAATTTGCAATCTTCGTCGAACACAAAATTATAGGGAAATGTCCCTACGAAATCTTGTTGTGTCAGCCTGAGCCGGCCATCTGAGATCATTCGCCATGAATCCAACAGTCTTTCAACTTACGAAATGCCCGTCGAAACATAGGTGAAGCGAGGGCGGAAGATGTTCGAGAAGATCCTCTTCGATTTTCCACAATCTTAACCAATCAAAAATATTTACCATCATAAACAAAGATCGTACCTTAATGCTGAATGTGACGTGTTCCTCGGTTTTCTCTCCTGTATTCATCATCACAACTTTCTGGGTACGGCCCGTGAGAGCTATATCCACGTCAATGTTGAAAATCTTCTCGCCAAGAGCTTTGACAACGCCTGGAAGGACATGGTTGTCCAAAAACAATTTTAAGAAACGGCGAGCCGATAACGATGGGATACAGGCCAGGTCTTCCAGTGAAATAGTGAAGAGTAATCGATCCGTCGTCATTGTCTTCACAACGAAATGTGGGGCCTGAAATGAACATTTGCATTATTATTCCAAGAGTGCGGACGAACCAGAGCTTCTAAATCAATAGTCAAACGCGTTTTAATTATTCTAATCGCCGCAAGCGGTTATTTATCGAACGTAGAGATAACCGATCCGCGGACATTGGTAAAATGAAAAATTCATTTGACAGTTGATTTAAGAAACCCTAGTGCGGACAGACCTCGTAAGTTTGCCTTGTAAACGACGTGGTCAATGAAGTAATGTAATGCATCCAGATTATCCAAGAAGCCCTGAAACTCTTCGAACAATAAGTGCTGCAGATGAAACGGGAATTTTACCTTAAGATCATGACTCAATCCCCTCAGAAGTTCATCCCATCCATTGTCCATAGTGTAAGCTATTATGAAGTATCCATATGCTTCCCAGAGCACTTCGGGTGAAACTTCTGAAGAAAAATTTATCTTTGTGATAAGAAATGATCAAAGTGCATACTGAGTATGATGACGGCTGCTCCTGCAATGGCGAACGTATCAACATCGGGATAGTAGTGATTGATGATGTTCTCAGTGCCTGCTTTGAATCCAGCATGATCCCTTGAAGAAGAACCACTGTTCATTACAACAAAATCACGCATACACTCACAGAATCTCCTTCCATATTTCCTCTCCATGATTCTTTAGCACCAACTGCCGAAATGACTCGTGAATAAAGCCAAACTTAAAATGACATAAAGGAGATAAAAGGAAACAACTTGTACCATGCAGACGCGTCCTCACTTCTGAAGAAACTGGTTCCAGGAAGTGGTCCTCTCTTCAGTCGTCAGGTGAATTAATCATTCGGTAGTCAGTGGGAGGACCCTTCGGACACAGGCAACGAAGTCCTTCGCACGCAACAGAAAGGTGCTTTGGAGCATTGAAATACACGTAAATAAGAGATGAGAAAGACTAATGAGTCCTCAATCGTCAAAGTACTTTTCATTTCTGCACATTTCTCCTACTTTTCTGTCCGAGGTGATTCTATAATTGTTTGTTGTCCTTCAATGTGTCGTTCCCAATGCGATACCATTCTCTTTTATGTTTTGGTGAAGGTTTTATTCAGAGGACTCGTTGAGTAATCATTCCACTCATTCCACCACCATTTGCTTGCTACCTCCCCCTTTCGGCCGTGGACAATGTTGTGCTCGACGTTGTTTCTCTGTGGAGTGTGCCCCTTATCTATTGTCACAGTAGAATGCTGCCTGCATTCTTCCATTAGTGTTTGCAACCCGACAACAAGGGAATAAAACAGTTTAAATGAGAGGTCGAGTGATTCGAGGGAGACAGACAGACAGTCACTCATACTCGCTCCCCCTTCCCCTCCATTCAGATAAGAACGACAACACAAGTGTCAAAATCACATGCATTTACGTTCGATGATGCCAAATTAGTTGTGATTAGCTGGGACTAGTACGTTTTTGAACACCCACACCAACTTTTGATGCATTTGTGTTGATTGCCCTTATTTTCCGTTATTTCGCGTTATTACTTAATTTTCGTTTAGATGTCATATCCAAGCTGGACAACCAGCTTCAAAGGTAACACCTTCAACAACAATGACATGCATCTCAGTTGTGAGTCTCTCATCATCGGGGGTCGTAGATCATTCGTGTGTCTTTGGTCGCGGCACCCTAAAAGTGTTGCCTTTTCAGCCTCGGAAAGCTTGCAAACGACATTGAGTGTAGATAAGTCGGTCACGCGAATTCTACGCGATAATCGACGAATTCTTGAGGAATTGGAAGAACAAGACAAGGCTGCAGGAAGAACATACGATGCGGTAATACAGTCTCCATCTTTTTTTTCTTTCTCTGCTGGGGGTTAGAACTTCAACAATGTGGATTAGTAGAATTAAATGGTGAATGGTGGGGATTAGGAAGGTTGAAGAAAGAGACGGCAGCTGGGACACTCAGCGGCTGCGGGGAGG